>CAODLS010673649.1:0-12223 GCA_948243855.1 Flueggea neowawraea | reverse complement strand
GTCTCGATCCACATGAAATTTAAAATAAAACATCCTCTGAACTGCAATCTTCGTCTTGTCTTGTATATCTGACGTAGTTTACTTTTATCTCCACACGTACGTGAGGCTTCATGCCTTCAGTTGATTCAAGACTTCAATTTTTCTGCTTTAATTATGATCAAATTTCACGTACTTTGGATACATTTCACGTACGTGTTAATTTCTAACGTACGTGAATCCTTGCTAGCGTACGTGTGTTCACTTCTTTTTAGTTCCAGTAGCTTCTGTTTCAGCTCACGGTAGAACTCACATACTTTAGACACTTTTAACGTACGTGTAATTTTCTAAAGTACGTGAATCTTTGATAGCGTACCTGTGTTCACTTCGTTTCAGTTCCAGTAGCTTCTGTTTCATCTAACGGCAGAACTCACGTACTTGAGGCTTCACTGACGTACGTGACATTAACACACGTACGTGACTTTGTATTGACGTACGTGGATCTTGCTTCAGATCAAATTCTGCAGTTTGTTCATCATCAAAACTTTAGAGAATTCTCAATGTTGACCACCCTTGGTCCAACAAATTCCTCATGGATTTATTAATGTTATTGGGCTTTTAATTATATGATACATTGTCATTAAATAAATCACTCCCTCATTAATACATATGGGACAAATTATTATGTCACACATAAGAATAAGCCCAAGCATATTTAACCAAATAATAAGTGATTTATAATAAAAGCTCATTACATTAATGGATAATATCTCATATTATATTTATAACATAAATCATAAAACCCTGAATTATAAATAATTTATCAAATTAATTATCGTAATAATTCAATTACCATAAGAGAGAATATTTGTGAACTAATCCAAATCGTTCTTGTGTGTGACCCAATAGGCCCACTCAAAAATGGCAATGGGCGTTGTCCCAAAACTTAGGCCCAAAGTTCATAAGCAGTATCTAGTAATACACTATGGCAATCCAAAATCAAGTGGCATTCGATGATTAGAGTTAATCTTTTACAGTTTGATATTTAGTCCTTTTGTCTCACGATATCTATATTAAGCATAAGGCATGGTTACATGTCAACCTTATATAGCTTAATGTATTTCTTGATCCCAAGTAGATTGATATACAAATGACATTGATAAACTCTTTCATCAATTTATTTGAGTATGCATACATTCCATCAATCCTACTCATCAAGTGGCCTAAAGAAATCACTCTTCATAAGAGGAACAAATTCATCACTCACTATCACTCCTCTACAAGATTCATGGCATATCCAATCATAGCCTTTATTGTTACCCTATTACGGATAACATTTGACTAAGTCAAAACATGTGATTCCTCATGTAGGAGTCGATAGTGTGTTTCAATCAGAGGACTCAAACATCATCACTGTATGAAATCAACTTTTGACATAGATCCATGAAGTGCTTTCATAGCGGGCTAGTCCAATACATCTTCCCTAACATATATCTATGTTCTAAGTGATATCCCATATCCATAATCACTAAAACATGATTATCAACTTAGCAACATACTAACCTTGGTTTGTTATTATTCCAATGATAACAATCGATTAGGGACGTTTAGAATAGTATTCTTTTTACCTTATGGTTTTACTATCAAGTCAGACTTGATGACATAAGTAAGGATAAACTGTTCATGGAGGTTTTATCTTCATAATGCATATAATATTTCGTAGATATGAAATGAAATGCCTCTTTATAATTGATAAATCAAATGAAAATACTTATAAATGATTGGACTAGGGCACCAAAACTAACAACAAGAAGGATGAAGTATATAGACGAGAGACACCTAAAGGAGCCAAAAAGGGTGAAGAACGAGGGTACTACTAGAGGCCATCACGGCCGAAGTTAGGGAGCACAGTCAAATCAGAGGCACCGACATTCATTTGGAGGGTAAGGGCCCAATCAAAACACTCAAAGTCTCAGCATGGCGCAGCCAGCTATGCAGAGCTTGAGGAATTTGATTCTACCTTGTACGATCTGTAAGAAGAGACATCTGGGGGTATGCAACAGGGCAACGAGAAACTATTTCTACTGTAGACAATCGGGGCATAAGATAACAGAGTGTCCGATGAAGTTAGGTATAGGGGCTCAGGCTGGTCAGTCTATAGTAGGAGGTTCTGGTACAGTTAGTACCGATATTGGTAGGGGAGCTGGTAGAGGTTCCAGGAGTCGAATTCAGGCTAGCCAGAGCAATGGTTGTGGTCAGGCAGCTCAGAGTAGTGCTCCTGTAAGAGGGCAGACACGAGTATATCATCTCACCCATTAGGAGGCACATACCTCCAATGCTGCAGTTACTGGTACGCTCTTTATTTCTAGTACTTCAACATATGTATTGTTTGACATGGGTGCATCTCATTGATTCATTACTCCATATTTTGTTTAGCATGATGGGTTAGTGTTGCGTCCATTGGACAAGTTCTTAGAGGTTTCATCCCCTCTGGGTAATGGGATGATGACGAACTCTGGGGTTCGAGAGTTTGTGATTTCTTTGGGTGGGCATGAGTTGGTAGCCAACCTCATCCTATTGGATGTAGAGGAGTTTGATGTCATACTGGGTATGGATTGGCTCTCTGATTGGCATGTTACATTGGATTGCTTTGCCAAGAGAGTTTGTTTTCGATTTCCTGGGCAAGCTGAGTTTTGCTACCAGGGTGAGCGAGACAGTGTTGTGTGGAGTTATGTGCCAGCAGTTAGAGCTGAGAGGATGATCCGTCGAGGATGTGAGACATACTTGAATTTTGTGCTCACCGAGCCTAAGGGATCAGGGTTGAGAGTGAGAGATGTACCGGTGGTTCAGGAGTTTCCTGACGTATTTCCAGAGGAGTTACCGAGACTTTCGCTTGAGCGGGAGATTGAGTTTGCCATAGAGGTGCAGCCTGGTACCGATTTGATATTGATTCCACCATATCGGATGGCACCAATAGAGCTAAAATAATTAGAGACTCAACTGAGGGAATTGTTAGACAAGGGGTTTGTTTGACCGAGCGTTTCACCTTGGGGTGCACTGATCTTGTTTGTAAAGAAGAAGGATGGAGTCTTCGCATGTGCATCGACTATCGTTAGTTGAACAAGGTGACAGTGAGGAACCGATATCCACTTCCTAGGATAGATGATCTGTTTGACCAGTTGAAGGGTGCACAGTGGTTTTCCAAGATCGACTTGAGGTCGGGATATCACCAATTGAGTATTCAAGGTGAGGACATTCTTAAGACGACGTTTCAAACTAGATATGACCACTATGAATTTTTAGTGATGTCATTTGGTCTTATGAATGTTCCCGCGGTATTTATGGATTTGATGAACATGGTGTTCAGACCGTGCCTAGATAATTTTGTCATTGTCTTCATCAATGATATACTCATCTATTCGAGGAGTAGGGAGGAGCACGAGGACCATTTAAGGTCAGTGTTGCAAACTTTGCGAGAACATCAGCTTTACGCTAAGTTCTTAAAGTGCGAGTTTTGGCTCGAGCAGGTAGCATTTCTTGGACACGTGGTGTCGAGAGAGGGTATTTTGGTAGATCCCAAGAAAGTGGAGGTTGTACTCCATTGGGAGAGGCCTAAGAATGCTATGGAGATTTGGAGTTTCGTTGGCTTGGTCAGTTACTACAGGAGGTTTATCTAAGATTTCTCGAGGATTATAGCTCTTATGACTCGATTGACACAAAAGGGAGTCAAATTTGTCTAGTCTGATAGATATGAGGATATTTTCCAAAAACTGAAGAAGTGTTTGATCAGTGCGCCAGTGTTGGTGTTACCATCGGGTTTTGGAGGCTTTGCGGTGTATTGCGATGCGTCGAGAGTTGGCCTAGGTTGTGTGTTGATACAACATGGAAAAGTGATTGCTTATGCATCGAGGCAACTTAAGAGGCACGAACAGAACTACCCGACGCATGATCTAGAGTTAGCGGCAGTGGAGTTTGCATTCAAGATCTGGAGGCATTATCTGTACGGAGAGACTTTTGAGATCTTCACAGATCATAAGAGTTTGAAGTACATCTTTGGGCAGTGAGACCTAAATCTAAGGTAGAGACGTTGGCCAGAGTTGCTGAAGAATTATGATTACACCATATCATATCATCCTACCAAGGCTAATGTTGTTGTCGATCATCTGAGTAGGAAGTTGGTAGGTAGCTTAGCTCATATCTCCGTTGAGAGACAATCTGCAGTGTCCGAATGGCAGTGTTTGATGGAATTCGAAGTTGAGTTACAGTTTGATGACTCAGGAGCGTTGTTGGGTCACATTGAGGCGAGGCCTATTTTGTTTGACTGCATTAGGGAGGCTCAGAAGGAGGATTTTGAGATTTTGTGTTTGATGAAGAAGTTTAAATCCTCTGAGGTGCCGAGATTTAACATTGATGACTCTAGAGTCCTTTGGTTGGACATAGATTGTTCGTACCATGTTCAGGTGGCCTACGCGAAGAGATTATGACTTAGGGTTATAGTTCCACATATTCTGTACACCTGGGATATGTTAAGATGTATTGGGAACTTCAAGAATCCCATTGGTGGCTAGGGATGAAGAAGGACATCAATGAGTTAGTCAGTCGGTGTTTGACCTATCAACAGGTTAAGTTTGAGCACCAACGACCTTCTGGATTGCTGCAGGAGATTCCACTTTCGGAGTGGAAATGGGATCGCATCACGATGGATTTTATATTGGGAGTACCAAGGACGTCTGCTGGATATGACTCCATTTGGGTGATTGTTGACCGTTTGACGAAGTCATCACATTTTCTCCCTGTCAAGACGACATATGAAGTTGCACTCTTAGCGAAGTTATATATTGATAGGATTGTATGTCTACATGGTGTGCCAGTCTCTATAGTGTCAGGCAGAGGACCTTAGTTCACATCGGAGTTTTTGCGTAAGCTACAAGAAGGGTTGGGTACTCGATTGGATTTCAGTACAACTTTCCAGCCGCAGAATGAAGGTCAGTCTGAGCGCACGATTCAGACCTTAAAGGATATGTTGAGTGCGTGTGCTATAGATTTTGTCGGGAGTTGGGATTCCTATTTGCCTCTGGTAGAGTTTGCATACAAGAACTCTTACCATTCGAGTATCGTGATGGGACCATTCGAGGTGTTGTATGGTAGGAAGTGTAGATCTCCACTATGTTGGGTCGAGGCCAGAGAGAGTCGTTGGGCCCAGATCTTATTTTGCAGACTACTGAGAAAGTCAAGCTGATCCAGCAGAGGATCCAAACTACTCCCAGTCGTCAGAAGAGTTATGCTAATGCGAAGCATAAACATCTGGATTTTGCAGTCGAAGACCATTTATTTCTCAAAGTATCACCGATGAAAGGCGCGATGAGATTTGGAAAGAAGGGCAAGTTAAGCCCGAGATACATTGGTCCTTTTGAGATCATCGGCCGTGTTGGAACTGTGGCATATAAGTTGGCACTACCGCCTCATTTCACTTCTGTTCACCCAGTGTTCCATATATCACTTTTGAGGAAATATATTTATGATCCGTCATATGTTCTGGCACCGTAGTTGGTCGAGTTTAGACCCGATTTGTCATACGACTAGGTACTGTTGAGGATCATCGACCGTCAGGTCAAGAGACTCCCAAATAAGGAGATATCTTCGGTGAAGGTTATTTGGAGGCACAATTAGTTGAGGAGGCCACTTGGGAGGCCGAGGACGAGATGTGGCGTAGATATCCACAACTGTTTGATTCTGCAGACCCTTAGATTGGTACCTTTTTGTCTCTGACTCTACATTCCGTTGTGTCTCTGTTCATGCATAATTAGCAATTCAGTCTCTGCATCTGTCTCTGCATACTTTCGCATCATTTTCTACATACTTGAATTCAAGTGAATTAGGGTTTTGGTAGACCTTTGGGGTAGACTTTAAGTTGATTTGGCTTGTCTGGAAATTCAGGGACCAATTTCTTTTGAGGGGGGAGTATGTAATATCCCGTCGAATTTTGATACAGCTCTCTATAGCTTTCAATTGTCCCCCGAGTCGATCCTGATTGATTGGAGTGTTGAGTGGGTGATTTATGGTTTTGAGATGTGTTACTCGAGTGATATTAACCATAGGTTACTCGAGTAAGTCATTTGACCGTACTCGAGTTATTTGAGGCATGTATTACTCGAGTAACCCACTTGGTTACTCGAGTAAGCCTTGCTTTGGGATGAACATGATGAACATCTGGGAATGCATTACTCAAGTAACCATTCGTGTTACCTGAGGGTGAGTCACTCGAGTGAGATGGCCTGTCACTCGAGTGTGATGTGCACCCAATGCGTGAAATGATGTCATTTTGGGCAGCGGTCTATATATATTCCCACCTGACTTCTTCGATTTCATTCCATCTTCTCATACTGAAATCACTCCCATTTTGTCCAGGAGCCATTTGGTTGGATCTTGTTCCTTCCTAAACATCTCTTGAGGTAAGATTAAGTTTCTCTACCTCTCATTCTCTCATTTCCTCTCATTTTGCATGATTGTTCATTTAGGGTTTTGAACAAACGCTTTTAGGTTCGGATGTAGGATGTTTATATTAGAAGGGGTGTTAGGGGTTGTGATTTCGGGACTTTAGGAGTATATTAACAAATAATGTAGGCTTGGATTCGAGTAAATCGAACATGTTAGTGAATGGGTTTCAAACCCATTAGTTTTTGGTCGATTTAGGGTGTTTTCGAGTTATTTTGATGATTTTGACTTTAGATTTGAGTTCAGGGACTTGAATCGAGTCAATGTGGGTGTTGGGTATTGATTTCCATCGGAAAAATCAAGGTTTGTCGAGTTGGGTATGATCTGGGCATGGTCTTACTCGAGTAAGCAATGAACTCAGTGTGACTCAAGTAAGCTCATCTGGCTTACTCGAGTAATTTGTTGTTGATGTCACTCCAGTAAGACCTTTAGGTTACTCGAGTGAGGCTTAGTTCTGAGGGGCCAAATGTGTAGTTTTGCACACTTTTGTACCTCTTAGTGTTAGAGGAATATTTCGGGAATGCTAACTACTTCGAGGACTAGTTGGCAATTCCAGAGTACTTTGAGGAGTATTTAGGATTAATTGAGAAATTTTGGAAAGCATGAGGACTAAAATGTAATTTTACATAGGTCAGGGACCTAACTGTAATTTTGCATAGATTCCAGATTTTAGGTCGAGAGTGATAGATTCTCTTTCGAATTAGATTTTCAGTGACCTCGAGGGTCAACATCTACATATGCATATCATACATTCTTCCCAACCAACATAAGAAACAAAGTAAGAAAAATGAGAGAGGGAAAGAGAAGAAAATGTTCTTCTCTTCTTAAGCCACCCTTATTTCCTCTCTCCACTCGTCCTTTGTCTGTTGTTGTTCCCGATCTGTAGTGGCATCTAGACTGTGAAACAGACGATCACTCTCGTTAACAACTCGACCGTGCTTTGCTTGCGAGACCAACATCGAGACTGATCCTGACCTCCGCTGTCTGTTGCTGGTTGGATCATATTTTCGCTGGAATCGAAGTAAATAACTCGAACCTACTATATTATACTGTTTATTTATTAAACCGGTATAGAATTCCTTTAGAATCATAATCAAATAGTTATATCGAAAAACATACCAAAATTTGCCAACAATTTCAAAATTAAAATAGGAAAGTATCTAAACGGAAATATGGGAGAGTGTGATGTACTTGGTAGTGAATTGAGTTTTAGCAATATAAAAAAGAGCAAAGTACATAATCATATGCGAAAAGTTGAAAATTACAAAAAATACAGCCATAGTTCAATTTTCACGTATGTTCTCTTAGGTTTTAATTTACAAAAGGGAACTTCATTTTTGTGACGACCCAAGGCGAATTGGTAACCGGCGTATGAGGTGAACTGTCTATGAAAGTCCAACTCATCTCGCACACGCCTCGAAGATATAGATATTCTACCCAAACAATCATTTATCAAAACATTTACTGAATATAATACGATATATAAGAAAACAGTATAAATATAATACTATCAAAGTAACATAACCGTTAGTCAGTGAAAAGTAAAATCCAAAATACAAAACTATAACTCAGTATCCACATAGCAACCCGGTATGAAACTCTAATAAGAAAATACAAAAGTAGAGCACGAATGAGGGCACTCACTAAATAGCAAGGAACACCTCACTAGTGTTGAGATGCCGAACAGATGCCGAGCGTCAGAATATATCTGTAAGACATGCAAAAGAAATAGACAAGAAAGAAAAAGGGGTTAGAACCCAGTGAGAAAACAACACTCTAGATTGCCTCATACGTGCCTCACAAAGACCATTTTGAAAACTATTCAAAAAAATACCGCACATGTATATACTAATATAAAATTGTATACACACTACATATATAATAACTTTCAAAAATCGTTTTACCAAAACGTTCAAAGAAATTTTAAACGTATTTTTATTTCTCAAAATATATTTAGGTTGGATCTAAAAATTAATTTTTATTTTTCATTTCAGTATAATTATGTGATTTTCTCATATTTATTCTATAAATCTTTTTTAAAGAGAAATGTAGTTTGTTTATATTTTTTTTTATCTTAAAATAACGAATAGTTGACAAACGAAAGTACTAGAAAAAGAACTATTATAAAATATAATTGTAAAAAGA
Source organism: Flueggea neowawraea (assembly GCA_948243855.1). Taxonomy (NCBI): domain Eukaryota; kingdom Viridiplantae; phylum Streptophyta; class Magnoliopsida; order Malpighiales; family Phyllanthaceae; genus Flueggea; species Flueggea neowawraea. The sequence goes on along the minus strand of CAODLS010673649.1, from coordinate 3,607 downwards.
AGGGGTAAGAAATCATTAATTTTAAAATGATAGTAGTAACTACTACTCCTTCCTTTCCTCTCCTCAAAGAGTATTTTTTAAAGTTTTAACATATATATTAAAAAATTATTAAACTACATTGATTATAGTGATAATTTACTATATTATCTTTATTTATTCTAGTGGAGATAGTTGGAATGTAGACATTCAAAACAATTTAATAGGATGATAAATATATAAGAAAATAATAAAAAGCTTCTTAATTTTATAAAATGTCATTTATTTTGGTAAAAACTAATTTATCTAAAAAATCACTCTTTAAGAAAATGAGGGAGTAACTAGTATTATTTATTCCTTTCATTAATATGCCTTCAAATCAAAAAATAGACCAAATAAATATTTACTAAACTTGAGTCAATTTGAGTTATGAGATGAAAATCTGAATAATAAAAATAGTTGAAAATATACAAAAATTAAAAAAAAAATAGTTTCAAGTATGAGTGAAATAATGAAAGTTAACTTGCCTACATGACAATATATATATATATATATATAAAGAATAAATTAACTTTAAAATGTTGACATTTGACATTTTAAAATATTGACATTCTAATTTCATGGTAAGTGTGAATCTTTGAAATTATTCAATAATTTTTAGATTACCATAAATAGAAAAAAATAAATAAAACAAAATTTTGACATCATATTAATTACCATTTTTTGGTCAAAATATTAATTACAATAAGTATAACCAAATTTTTTATTGTAATTTATTTATTTTATTACAAAATTGTTTTCTTAATGAGATTGTAATTGATTTTACGGTGTTAATATGAATATACAATTATAACATAGCAAATTTAATATATTAAAATTCTTCTCAAAATGTCATGTGTCAAATAGTATTCTAATCTATAAAAAAACAAATTCATAGTGACGTAAAAAAAAAGATTCATAATATTTGTCCGGAGGTAAAACTAGTTTTATACTAACAAAAAGTTAATTTAGACAATTTTTTTTATTATAATTTTAAATATTTATAAAAAATAAAAATAAATTCATAATATTTGTGACAACATCTAGATCTAGAACTAGTTTTATACTAATAAAATAGTTAGAATCGACAAATAAAAAAAATCATGGTTTAAACAATTCTAATGTCTTTGCTTAACTTTCACCCAATGACACTATAAATGCCTTACTCTTTATTTAAACTTCACATGGAATTTTTAACATCATCCGCTTTATATGACCCATTTCTATGAACCACCTCCGTTGGTTATGCTTAAACCAAGACACACACACTACATATTGTGCTTAGTATACTCACCGTTACACTTTCATTTTTCATATATACCATCATCATACAGCAACAATACATCATTAAGAAACCTAAGACCACAACAATGGAGAGCTTACTATTGCTGGATCAATCAAACAGAACTTCTGAAACCTTAGACTTAGTTTTGAACATCAAAATCCTAGTACCAATCACTGCTTTCTTAGTAATTGCATTGCACCTCTATTTCAGCACCAAATATGTTTATCTTCTAGATTTGATGTGCTACAAGGCACCGAACACGCACCGGGTCCCGATATCTATGTTCGTCGAACATCTTGGATTAGGGAAGTTCAATAGCGGAACTATCGAATTCCAGAGCAAAGTCATTGAAATATCAGGCACTGGAGGTGAAACATACTTACCTCCTGCTACTCATTTGTTACCACCTCATCATACATTGAATTCAACTATAGAAGAAGTGGAAATGGTGCTTTTCACAATAGTTCAGGATCTCTTCGCCAAGCATAACATCGATCCGCAAAGCATCGACATTCTCATCACAAATTGCAGCCTTGTTTCTCCAACACCCTATGTGTCAGCAATGGTTATTAACAGGTTCAAGTTTAGAAGCAACGTGAAGAGCTTCAACCTCTCCGGAATGGGCTGCAGTGCTGGGATTTTGTCGATTTCCCTGGCACGAGACCTTCTTAAAGTTCACAAGAAGTCATTGGCGCTAGTCCTGAGCATGGAATCGGCATGTTCTAACATGTATTACGGGAACATCAAGTCTATGCTGCTCGCGAACTGCCTGTTCCGAATGGGGGTGCAGCTATTCTACTGTCAAATCGCAAATGTGACAAGAACATGCAAATTATCAGCTTCAGCATCTGGTCAGGACTAATCTGGCATCTAAGGATGGTTCGTACAAATGCGTGGTTCAAGAACACGATGAAGAAGGATAAAAAGGCGTATCCTTGTCAAGATCTATTCTGCAGGTAGCAAGTGAAGCATTGAAGACAAACTTGGCAACATTAGCTGCAGTAGTCCTTATTCCGAGCAGATTCACTATGGCCTCTCAGTCGTTTGGAAGAGCGTCTGGCCTCCTGCCAAGAAGAGAGGACATTACATACCAAACTTCAAGAAATCTTTCGATCATTTCTGTGTTCATGCCGGCAGCAAAGCAGTGATAGATGCTGTGGAGGAAAGTCTGAAATTGAGAGAGAGATGTTGAAGCATCAAAGATGACGCTTTATCGGTTCGGCAACACATCCTCGTCATCAACATGGTACTCGTTGAGCTATCTTGAAGCGAAAGGTAGAATCAGGAAGGGCGATAAAATTTGGCAACTGGCATTTGGTAGTGGATTCAAATGTAACAGTGCTGTCTGGAAGTGCATTTCGGAACTGAAACCTGAAAGTACAAATGTCTGGTCTGACAGGATCGATCGGTACCCGGTTGAGGTACCTGAAGTGATAGATCACTGATGAAAAATACTCTAGCGCATCAAAATCAAGCTTAACATTAAATAAGATCTGTTTCTACTAATATAACATTTATTAGTTCAATCACCTACTCCCATATGAGGAAGGTTCTCCATATGAATACATGAATATGAGTTGCAGCGAATCTCATTTGCTTTTGGGAAAATTTAGTTATTGACCAACACTAAACGGAGGAATCATCCTCCATATACAGTAATTAAATGTGAGAAAAAAAGGCAATTTCTAATACATTAACCTCCGCAGATTAGACACAAAACCTCAAAAACCCATTTATCCTAAGAGCAAACAGTTCAAAATATGCCGTCTCTCGAAGTAGTTTGGCGGCAACAGGAACAATATATATTGAATGTGTTCAATCTAATCTCACTTCTTGACCTCCTCGTATTCTGCTCCAGAAGAATCACCACCACCCTGCGAACCTCCAGAAGAATCACCACCACCACTGCTCTTGGACATATGCTCTCCGATCTTTGAAACAGCTTTGTTTGCAGTGTCGAGTTTGGCCTTGATCTCCTCAGAATTCTCGCCTCCCATTGCAGTTCTCAGATCTGCAACTGCACCCTCAATTTCCTTGGCAATTTCTGAAGGAATCTTGTCTCTGTACTCGTTCAAACTCTTCTCAATGCTATAGATTGTGGTGTCTGCACTGTTTTTAATATCAATCAAAGCCTTTCTCTCTTGATCCTTCTGAGCAAACTGCTCAGCCTCCCTGACCATCTTCTCAATATCATCTTCTGATAAGCCTCCAGAAGATCGAATGGTAATCTGTTGTTCTTTGCTAGTGGCCTTGTCCTTGGCAGAAACAGTGACAATTCCGTTGGCATCAATGTCAAATGTAACTTCA
>CAODLS010673560.1:0-11861 GCA_948243855.1 Flueggea neowawraea | reverse complement strand
GTGAGCCGTAATCAAACTTGTAGGCTTTAGAGGGGTGAGCCGTAATCAGCCTTGTTGGTGCCGCAATCAATCTTGTTGGCTTTAGAGGTGTGAGTTGGAATCAACCTTGTTGGCTTTAGAGCTGTGAGCCGCAATCAACCTTGTTGTAAGGCTTTGTTGGATTGAGCCGGAATCAATCTTCGATAGTGAAAAGCCTAAGTGATACTTAGGTAGTGGACGTAGGCATGGTTGGTCGAACAACTATAATTTGCGGTGTTGTTTTGTCTCTTCACTCCAACTCGCTTCCGCTCTACAAACTCAATCAAGGCATCCCTGGGAAAATTCTTCAACAAATGTGACTTCGGTAGTCGACTGGTGAATATTGGTAGCCGACTAACTGTATGGACATAAGTGAAAACTGAACCAAGTAGTTGACTAACCATGAGAAAACTGAGGCTAGTACTCGAATAATGACTTGGTAGTCGACTAATGCTAGCTGACAACATAAAAAAATGCTACATGTTTGATTTCCAATGGATCTCTATGCTACTCCAATGGTTCAATCAACTTTAAAAGGGTCCCAAACACTATAAATAGAGGCTTGAAGGGCAGAAGAACATACCCAACTCCTTACTTTATCAATTCTTCGTTTGGTGCTCCAATTTTACCTAGTTTATGGGTGGTTTGTTTCATTCTCATACACAAAAATCTCACCACATTGTTTCTTATTTGTAAACACTTAAAAAGAGTGAAAGACTTGTTGTTAGCCTTTGAAAATAATATTGTAAAGGCTTAGAGGTGTGAGCCTAAAGTGAAATCAACCTTAAGTGAGGCCTTAAATGTTTAAGCCAAAATTAACCTTATGAGCTAGGCGTTAGAGGTGTGAGCCAGCAATCAACCTTATTGTAAGACTTTGTTGGATTAAGCCATAATCAATCATCGGTATAGTGGATTGAAAAAAAATCCAAAGTGAGAAACTTAGGCAGTGGACATAGATACGTTTGGCCGAACCGCTCTAAATCCTTGTATTCTTTCTTCTCTACTCTTTTCACTCAAATTAAGGTACACGATCGAAAACATACTCCAACACTTATAATAAAACAAGAATATGCTATATGTCCAATTTTACCATAATAGTTACAACTAGAAAATGGAAATGATATATGTGATCTAACAAACCTAGTATTATATGATTTATTATCATTTTTATGATCATTGTTGGCTCAAAATGGCAATCCAAAAAGGGAGTGAATTGGATTTTGAACTTTTAAAACTTGATATAAGAGCAATTGTTTGACTAAAAAATATTCAAATATATGCAAGAGCATCGCAAAAACCAATAATCCAAGTCACACAAATAATAAATATAAATAGATAAAGTGGTTCGACCCTTTTAGCCTACATACACTTCTCAAGCTTGTCCTCGAGAGTTTGAATCCACAATGTCTTCTTTCCTCAATAGGTGAAGGCAACCACTACAACCTTTTACTTTAATGGATGCAAGATTAAATCTCCTTATACTACAAAAATTGTTTTCAAGACAAACAAGAAAATTTTTCCCTTACTAATACAATGATAACTGTAATAAAGAAGAAAGAAATATGAACTAAACACTTCAAATTACAAGAAATTTGAGAGTTTAGGTCACTCTTGAGATGTGGGTGAATGATGTGCAAATAAGAGCATAAAAGAGTTTGTTGATTTTGAAATAGATTTGCAAGTGCTTAACCTTTACTTCTCTGAAGTGTTTTGAGGCTATTTATAGTTAGCCAAGTCCTCGTCGTTAAAAAATTAAATAGAGCTATTGTGAGATAGAGTTGCCCTACATTTAACGCTTTGACACATAGTCTTACTCGATTGAAGCAAATTGTCACTTGAGTGAGCTACTCGGTTACTCGAGTGAGACAAACCAATACTTAAGTGAGCTGACTTCATTGCCTTGATCTCATTTATGGAAAATTGCTTACTCGAATGGGTTATTTTGGTTGCTCGAGTGAGCCAAAAATCTGGCCGTTAGGGACCATCAAACTTTGAACATTTAAACCTTGTATATGTTAGTCTTAGGTATAACATTTTGTCTTCAAGTGCCTTACTCAAATGAGAAAAATCAATTACTCAAGTGAGCTGCCACTTTTTTCACACAATTAGAATTTCTAACATCAAATCCAGCGATATCTAGTCCTTTGACTTTAGGCCACCTTTCATTCAGTCGAATAGACTATTTGTTTACTCTAGTAAGGCTATATTGTATTAATCTTCTGACTTTGATGGTTACTTATTTGATGATTGATTACTTGAGTGGTTATTCAACTTCAAGTCTTCTAGAATAGTGTGTCACTCGAGTGAGGCTTGTGTTACTTGAGTGAAGTCCTATTCAAAAAGGCATCTGGATTGTTTACTCACTCAAGTGAGTGCATGCTTTATTTGTCCCTTGTCTTCATTGCTTATTCGAGTAAATGGTTCATTTACTCGAATGAGTGTGCTATGTCTGTATCTCCTAGATAACTTAGTCACTCGAGTGAAAAGAGCAGCGACTCGAGTGATCAAAGGTCTATTTAGTCTTTTAGAACTTTACGCTGCTCGAGTGAGCATTGACTTTTAGAATGAGAGCTTATCTTCATTCTTCTGAAAATGTTGATTACTCAAGTGAAACACTTTGTTATTCGAGTAATGCCTTAGAATCAGTGTTTGAATTGTCAAGTATCAAACTGAGTTTTGGTCATCATCAAAACATAGGAGGATTCAAATATCAATCACCCTTGTTTTAACAATGTCCCCCTTTTTGATGATGACAAAACATAGAAGAGCTTGATACTCCCCCTTAGTTTATGCATTTATCAAAAAAAAAAAGGAAATTAATCAAGGTTTTTAGCATTGTCATACTTGTTAGTCAATACATCAATATAACTCTCCCTTACTAAAACACTCATATTTTTAAAGCTTTCAATTCACAATGTCAAGTTCAATACCAAGTTTATAACAAGTTCAATTTCAATAATCAACACTCATATTTTCAAAATCAAGCTCAATACTACGTTCCAATTAATTCACACGATCACCTTTCTGTCATCAACACAAAAGGGCATAAAACAAGATAAATAGAACACAAACGCATTAGATTGAAGATAGTAATACAAATGGTCAAAGCATTAAACCTACCAATCAAAAGTGCATAAGTTCAAATAACATAATAATGTATGCAAATATCCATTACAAAAGAAATATGATGAAAATGCAATGAATATTGATCCTAGTGTCCAAGTGCATGTCATGGACCCAATGTTGGAGGTAGAGTGGAAGTGGAAGGAATGATGTCATTGTTCGTGCATCGAGCTTCATCCATCCAAGTTTTTCGAGAAAGACACATATTTTCCAATTAAGATCCAAGTTTTTTCAAGAAATATTAAAACTTTGGAGGAAATATGAAAGTTTTTCAATAATGGAGCATGGAAAGCACATTCTCTTCGTAACTTTATAATCAACCAACAAAAAAAAACTCACCAAGTTTCTTGTTGTTAAAGAACATTCTTGTTAAGGAGAGATGAAAGACAAATAATGAAGAAAAGAGAAGAGACATGACAACAAAGAATTAGAAGAAAGAAAGGAAAGGCCAAAGCATAAATATATACCATAAAAGTTGTTTTAGGGTTTTTTCAATTCACTTTGTAATAGAAACTCACAAGGATTATGTAATAGGGGTGTCTAATAGGATCATGCAACGAGACTAGTTAGTATGTAGGTAGTATTTAGGCTTGTTTGCAAAAAATTACATACTTGATCCTTTATTGTAGTAAAAAGTCTGCAATTAGTCCCTGGGCCTAAGACTTTGCAATGTTATGATTACTGATCGATGCCTTGCAAGTGTACAAGGATTTTTGTAGTAATAAAACTCTTGGAGTATTCCTCGGGTGTTTAATCCATAGAGAACGCGTATTAGTTAATCATTGAAAAGCACAGGAAAACGATAAAAACTGAGATTTTGAGTTGTAAAGGGGTATGATTTTAAAAAACAAATAACAAGAAATAACAAACAAAATAAAAGCATTTGGATCATTGAGATGCAAGCAAAGAATTCCTTTTTACTAAATAAAAGAAATGGGTTTTTTTAGGATTGAGTGTTCTCTCTACAGATTACTCGAGTCGTACCTACGTTTCCTAGGAGGGTCCTTTCGGTCTCACCTAGCCAAACTAGGCCTTTCAGATACATTGATGAATTTCAGCGAACACCTTGTAGGCACTAATTATTCCTAATCTAGCACTCAACAAGTTTTATGCTTGTTGACCTAACCCAAGCTTCATCTCTCGATTCCTCGCTTGGGCTATCACAAATGACATTATAGTGGCCAAACACAACATCATTCCATCTATAACAAGTCATAAAATCAAATCCAAGGCCATATTAAATATGGACAATAAGGCACATTCAAAACAACCTCTAAATATAGAAAATAAAGCTCAAAAATAAATACACATTCATAAATATAGAAAATATCCATCAAAACTTACAATTCAAAATCCAAACGTCAAATCTACATTACCATTGTTCAAATAAAATAAAAATAAACATTAAGAAAGAATAAAAACAACATCACCAAACATAAAATTAGAAATGAAAAGTAAAATATGTGGGAGATTCCTTTCCAATACCATAAGCCTCTTTAAGGAACTCACTTTCTTCCTCTTAAGCCCTCATTTTTCTTCCTTCTTGGCTTCAAAAGTTTTTTATTATGTGTGGTTGCTAAAAGATGCTCAAAATGGAGTGAAATAGATGTATTTATATTCCTCTTGGTCCCCTATAAACCTTAAGACAGTTGCCCAAAAGATGCCACATTTTTGTGCCATGGTCCTTACTTGTTTCGTCCTATTTTGCACCTTTTTTGCTTGCCTCTGCAGGTGCCACGGTTATGGTATTGGAAAGTCATGACCGTGGCCACTTTCTGGTTGCATGTCCTTTTTTAAAAATTATCACCATGGTCGTGGTGCGTGGCCACACCCATGACTCCATTCGTTGACGATTTTCGCTCTATTTTGGCAAGTTTTGGTGCCACAGCCTTGGCCCTTCATGGTCATGACTGTGGGCCACTTCTGGAACCTTGGGAAATTTTTTTTCTAGGCCACGGTCATGGAAATGACCGTGGCTTTCCATTGGAACCGTGGAATTGAGCCATGGTGCCCAAAGTGGCCGCGTGTGATAGCGATCCTTGCACGTTTTCGTCCAGTTTTCATCATGCTTTCTTCCTTTGACCTTGCCACTTTAGAAACACCTTTTTCATTCCTTTTTCATCATTTTTAGTCCATTTTTTTGCATTCACATCCACCCTACACAATACATGAAAATCATATAAATTCGTGGAAGATTAAGTACACTTAGGGCCAAAATGCCATCAATTTATGCTTGAATAACCATGTAAATTTATCATACATCAGAAGCATCATCCCTTTTGCTCATATCACACACATCAGTCCGCCAGCTTTTGAAATTAGTGAATCCATATGAATCACTCCGATAGGATAATGGACTAGTAAGCCACGATGCTCTAGCGTGGGGGCATCTAAAAATCATATGTTCCAATGACTCAAATTTGTAATGGCAGAGATTGCAAAGGGGTGAGTCCATGCATTTAGCCTACCATAGTCAAAATTTTGTAGGCAACCCATTATGTAGGCATTTCCACAAGAAGTGCTTTAGTTTAAGGGTGACTTCAAGTTTCCATGCACTATTTCAATTCATAAAACTATTGTTGGAGGATGCAAAACCTGTGTCGGAAAGGTTCAACTGGGATGTAGCCAGAGCAAAGTAACTAGATTTTACCGAATATGATCCATTCTTTGTATAATGCCATATGGTGAAGTCCCTTTGTCCTATAATAGAGAGAGGTATATTTGCAATGCACATTGCTTTGTCTATCGTAAAAAGGTTGGACAAGAGGCTAGAGTTCCAATTTGCTCCATTTTCCAAAATAAGGTTTTTAACCAAGAAGTCTGTTGTTCCAGCTAGTCGTGGTGAATTGATTATGAAATTCAGCAAACTTGGGATCTAATGATCCATCCAAACCATAGTAGATTTTACATCCCTAATGTTCTTTTGAATGCTTTTTTTAGCACATTCCTTCCTTTGAGAATGCATTGCCAACCCCAAGAACAATTATGTCTTCTATTTGTTGTCATGAAAGTATCATGAGGGAAATATTTCCCTTTGACAACTCAAGCCCACAGAGAATCAAGCTCCATCAGTAACCTCCATGCTTGTTTTCCTAGTAAAGCTCCGTTTTCCAATTGACATCGTTTTAGTCTCATACCACTTGCACTCTTGGGTAGAAAGAAAAGATATTTATTGACCCGATATTTCTTAGATGAATCAATGGATTGCCTCCACCAGAATTGGATGAGTTTGTTATCCACCCACTCGCAAAGTGTCTTTGGCATGACGAAAGAAGACATAATATAAGAGGGCACAATGCTCAGAACAAACTTTATTAGTATCTCCCGACCTGCTTGAGATAAGAATTTCCCCTCAATGATTGCACTTTTTTTTTGAACTCTACCTTTGATAAATTCCAAAGCCTTCACTTTCCCCCGTCCCCACACTGATGGTAGACCGAGATAAGTTTCAGTAAATGATGCTTCTGTAATCCCAAGTGCAGCACAAACTTCCCACTTTACACTTGCTAGAGTCTACTTGAAGAAGTAAACAGAGGACTTCTCAAAACTGATTTGTTGCCCGGAAAGTAAGCAGTAATTGTGTAGGATCAATTTCCAGGAGGAAGCTTCTTCCGCAAGCAGGAGATGTGATAGGGTAAGGCAATGTTGAGACATTTTTAACCCTTTAATTTGTCCTGTCTTAATAGCAGAAGAAATGGATTTAGAGAGAGCTTCAGTAAGTAAAATAAATAAGTAGGGGGATAATGGTCCCCTTTGCTGTAAGCCTCTAATAGGACTGAAAGCATGAGAGGGTTAACCATTAACAATCACAGAGTATGAGACCGTTGTAACTAGCACTCATATCCATTCAATCCACTGCTTTGCAAAGCCAAACATTCGCAATTCAACTCTATCGTAGGCCTTTAATAAATGTATCTTAATTGCCAACGAATGATTTTGTCCCCTCTTCTTTTGATTCAAAGTATGGAAGACCCATATGCTATCAGAATATTATCTTGAATGAGCCGGCCTGGTACAAATGCATTTTGAAGTGAAGAAACTAGTTGAGGTAACCATTTCTTTAGCCTTGTAGAAATTACCTTCGTAATAACTTTCACCTTGAAATTGCACAATGAGGTCGGTCTAAACTTGGTAATGTTGTCAGGATTAGGGACCTTTGGAACCAGATTAACATATGTCATATTCCATTCTAAGGGGTAGAGTAGGTTGTGAGAAGAATTCTTGTACTGCAAGGACAAGATCCTCCCCCCACCAAATGCCATTGTTTCTCATATAACCTGCCTGAAAACCCGTCAGGACCCGTGCTTTATCACCTCCCATTGCAAACACAATAGCCTTAATCTCATCAGTTGTGATTGCTTTACAAAGGTCAAAATTAATTTCCTCAGTGACCACATGGTGAATCTGAATGCTAATATCAGGGGTATCCACCAAAAAAGATTTAAAAAGGTTCTTATAAAAAGCCAGGATATGAGTTTGGAGTGCATTTTCCTCAGTAATCCACCTCCTATTCTCGTCCTTCAACTGCATTTCGTCCTTCAACTGCATTATGAAGTTATAAGTTTTGTGGTGTACTATTGCTAAATGGAAAAATCTAGTATTTCGATCCCTACAAGTGAGCCAATTAATACGACTTCTTTGGTACCAAAATTCGTCCTCATTTGACCATTCCTTATCCAATTGAGATAGCAAGGTTCTTTCTAACACCGTTTCAATCTCAATCATTCTCCTCCCCTGTAAGGCATTGAGTTGTTTGATTAATTTAATTCTCTATAAACAATTCCCTGACCATGCCTAGACCACTCTATCAAACCATCTGCTAGCTCTCTAAGCTTTCTTGAAAAATTCACCAAAGCAATCGACCTTTGTTGCCTCCAGTTCTGAATAATTATATTAGAGAACCCTTCCATTTGCTCCCATTTTTTTTCATACCGAAATCTCCTGCTTCTTCTATGTATGTTACCCTTTATATGCAGTGCCAGTGGTAGATGATCTGACCCAATAAAGGATCCATGTTCCACAAAATCAAGTAGAAATTTGAGATGCCAATCAGTATTAGTAAATTTTCTATCAATGTGCTCTAAAATGTTAGCCTCCCCCACTTTGTTGTTGGTCCAGGTATAATTTCCTCCTTTAAAACCTAGGTCCAGTAAACTCCATCTTTACATAAAATTGCCCAGTGAAGAGTCAAAATTTTGATTCAAGCTTCCACCCATTACCTCTGTACAATCCAGGACCTCATTCAAATCCATAATACACACCCAAGCCCCCGACACCATGCATCCCAGCATATCCATATTTGCCCACAAATCTTGTAATACCCCGTCAAATTTTAACTAAAATCCAGTGGAGTTCCCTTCAGACTTTGGTGGTAGTTTGAGATTTTGGTGGATAAATTTTAAGTGAGAATGTTTTGAGGCGGTTTGTGCGTGTAATGCACGTTGAAGCTCAGCTGTGCGCGCTGGAGGGGGTTCTACGCGCGTAGACGAGGGTCGAGTTGGACTGAGGATGTGCCTCAAACCGTCAACGTGCATGGGGGTATTATGCGTATGTTGATCAACGTGAATATGTGAACACTGATGAGAGTGATGATCAACGTGTGTTGATGGGGTGGAACACGCGTTGAAGATGGAAGCCGAGAGGGAGAGGTCATCAGGTTTATCGACAATGTGCTTAGCTGGAAACTGGAACGCATGTTGATTCAAGAATAGAAGGTGGCAAATCATCAGACCCGCCATCTGTGTGCGTTGAAGCCTCATCTACGCACGCAGATCCCTATTCAGTGTGCATAGATATGCCCCAACACACATTGATGTGCCAGGTTAGAACCCAATTAAGTGAGACACAACGTTTCAAATCTGTGGGTTTATAAATACACCCTCTTACTATTTTCTTCGGCCATAACTCACCAAAACTACTGAAATCACACTCTCCCAACTGCTCTCTTTGCTCTCCATCTCTTCCAAGTGATTACATTTCGATTTGAAGGTAAGAATCACTCAATAATCCTCTCTTTTCATCATTTTTTTGCTGCATATTGTTCATTTAGGGTTTTGAACGGATTTGAAGTTTTGGTTCAGATCTCTTTCTTCTGCTGAAATGGGAGTTAAAAATTGTTAGATTATGGTTGTTTAAGGTTGAATCTATGGGATTTTAGCTTTGGTTTGGAGTATTTTTCTGATGCATTTCAATGAGTTAGAAATGCATAAATTTGAGTTTGGTTTACAGATTTGATGATTGGTATTCTTGAGTCATAGGAAATCCAAAATTTATAGTGATGAATCTTGGTGATTTAGGGTGGTTGGTGGCTGGAAATTTAGGTAATGTGAGTGTTTGAATCCTTTGAATGTTGAGTGGAGTGCGTAGTGGTGTTGGAAAAATTAGGTTGCATTGCATTTGCGTGACATGAATTATGGTATTACTATAGTACCACATATCGATAATTGTTTGGCTATGTTTGTACAGCTCCTTGTGGTTGACAGCACGAGCAGTCACCCACCAGTGGAGTTTCACTGGTGATCCTTGCTTGGACTCTCAAGTGAGAGAATAACAGTTTCAGACATATAGGCAGTGTCCTTTGAAAATTATTACATTTTTAGTGTGTTGGCTTATATATGAAATGTGACTTAATAATGGTTTAATTATTTAATAATCTAGCTTATGTGATTATTAATATCGAAATTTCATTTGATATCAGGTGTATATATATATATATATAGAGAGAGAGAGAGAGAGAGAGAGAGAGAGAGCATATTCTTTGTATATGGTTTCTACTCTATATGCCGTCTGCTAGATAAATATATGTAATTTGGATTAGGGACACCTATCTACGAGGTAGCATAGTCTTTGGTATACCAATGCCCTGTCAAGACCTAATTACCAGGGTAATATGGTAGCCGTGCATCCGGCCAGACCACGCACTCTGTTTGATCTGATGGGTGATTCTGTCCCCCTTCTGTTATTGATCTGTTCTGGTCCTTATCCACCTCTATTACATACTCTGTATATGTATATTTTCTATTCTACCTGTTGCATGTTATTTGCTCTGGTTGCAAATGATTTCAGAAATTGTTTTTAAGATAATATTATACGTAGAGTGTATAAGTATGTATACATATATATATATATATTATATGTGGTATTTTCGAATGATTTCAAACCAGACTCTATGACGCATGTATGAGGCGATCTAGAGTGTTATTCCTCACTGAGTTTTACTCACCCTTTAACATTTTCAGGTTGATTTTGGAGTCTGCACCCGTTCAACGTTCCATCTCAGTGAGGCGTCCGTATTATTGGTGAGTGACTTCCTTTTGGCCGGGCTCTCCTCCTCTGTTTAGAGCTCCACATTGATACGTTGTTGGGTTGTTGGGTTTCCACATTTTGTATTTTCAGATGTGTATGTATCTATATTTGCCTATTATGTTTTATACGCTTATACGATAATTTGTTACATTATTATATATGAGGTATGCTTTTATACAATGGTTTTATATTTTCTTCATAAAATTGGTTAATAACGAATGAATGGGTAGTTGTCTAAATCTCTGAGGCTTGTGCGAGATGGGTCGGGCTCTCATAGACGGTTCACCTCGTAGGGTTGTGACAATTCTAGTCTGCCCACTCGTTCTGGTTCACCATATACAAAGGACATGAAGCAAGATAGTTGGGAAAGAACCTCAATATGAGTGAAATGCTTTGTTGTTTGAATAATCTGACATTGAAAAGGTTTATTCCACCACATAGCAATGCCACTAAATAACCCTTGTGGATCCACACAATAGCTATTGACAAAATGATTTTGTCATCGAAGCCGTTCCATAATTGTTCGAGAGTTCTTCGTCTATATAAGGAAGACACAACTGAGGCGGTTAATGGAATAAGATCCCCAAGGACTCGAATTGTTGTTGGCCACCCAAACCCCTGACAATTCCAACTGAGAATTCTCATTAATAAACTTAAGTCTGTCAACCCAAAGAAACTGAGAGAAGGCCAAAAAGGGTATTGGGTGAAGGACATAGAAGAAAAAGGGAAAAGTGAAGAGGATGCAGTTGAATTATGATCAAAAGAGAAGACTATATTGGTGGGTGATACTGACTTTGAGAGGTGAATGCTGAAGAGGTGTCAGTATAGGTACATGGATGGCAGATGGTTCTGGGTTTGTAGTGGTGAATTATGGACGTTCCAGGTTTGGATTGGAGAAAGTAAAGGATGGGAAGAATAATATTGATAAAAGGATGTAGAGTGGATATGGTGTCGGTTGGAGAGGAGAACTGTAGAATGGGTGAACATGAGTAAGGAAGAACAAGGTGGGGAGAGGAATTGGAGCTGTCAATGGTGAAAAATTATGGATGCATTTTGTCGAACATCTAGAGTGCCCACAAGGAAAGGAAACCTTAGAAGAAAAATGGTGAAATCAGGTCAGAAAATGAGAAAGGGTGAGCAAACAAGGAAAATAGAATCAGTAAACAAGTAAGAGTAAGAAAAGAGAGCAAATCAAATCAAACCCACACAGGGGAAGAACCACCATGATGGCAAAACACTCTACCAGGACGAGGAGAAAAGAAAAAAACTTTAGTATTAAATATTAGTAAATTATAAAAATACTTAGAAGGAATTGGTGATTGGGTGAAGGAATATTTGATACATTGATTAGGGTCAAACAGATCAATGATTAGTGAATGAAGCAATCTTGGATTGTCAATAAAAGAAATTGATTT
>CAODLS010673549.1:0-34157 GCA_948243855.1 Flueggea neowawraea | reverse complement strand
GCAAGATTATCATCTTTTTAGTTACTAAGCGCTAAACTGCACTACCCTTTCACACATAGACTGATGGCGACATGATAGGCCAATTGTAAGTAGCTATTTATTGTGGAAATAAGCATTTTGCTAGTTCATATATATAAGACTTGAGCAATCAAATAATTTACCTGAACTGGGCTAGCAGCAATAAGCATTCCAATTGCACCGCCAACCACACGCCCCTCAGGACTAGTAAGGGAGGCACTTACACCACCGGTTCGATTATGAGGACCACCATCTTCAGCAACCAAGTAAGAACCTGACAAACATAATATCTCGAAACGGCCCTACAAAAGCTAAATATACCAAATTAGTTTTTCCCAAACTTTTCAACCTATCATAACAGAAACAATAAGCATCTAAGCACCTTAAAAAAATGCAAACAGTTTACATTTTGTTGGGTTTATGCGGCCTAGATTACAAGGAGCAGCAGAACTTGAGTTTAACATTGCAATGATTTTGTGACAAGCAATCTTTTCAATTTCATCTTTTTGAAAAGTAGAAAGCATGACAATATTGAATGGCCACCATAGCTAGAAAGCAAAGGAAAATACAAACTTCAGATCAATATCAATTCTATAAAAAGCTATCCTCTTCAGTATTGGTATCTTATCAAATCCAACTCAAAATTGATTGAGTAGCAGGAAGTCCTTGCATAAGATAACACTGGTCCTAAAATAAATGTGTATTCTTTTCTCATAAAACATCAATTGACCATTTTCCAGAATCAACGGATAACATCCAAATTATCTTGCCATGATATAGAATAAATAAAAAATTATGTCCCGAAAAGGTCAATAGGCAAGAATAGCCAGAATTTCAACGAGTCAATCAGACCTTGAAAGTTGAACCTTCAAATTCCAAGAAAACCTATGTATAACCATCATCTACCATCATGGGTCCAACGAAGACAATCTTCAAAGTTATATTTACACATACCATCGAAAGTGGTCAACAAATATACATTTGAAAAAGTAGAGAAGAAAATGTTGCCAATTTTGAACCTTCAAACTTTTTCTTTATTAAACTAAAGCAAAGTCGCAAAATGGGACAAAAATCAGATACTTCTGCATGTCAAAACTTAATTATGCAGTGCACCTATTTCAAATAATATTTCCCTTGCTGTTTTCTATGACAAAAACATAACAATAACTTCGTTAAAATTCTTTAATTTGTTTCCCACTTTTATAATGTCAATATTTGAACAGATATAGGAAAAAAAATTCACAAGACAGTAATTATGAAGTAAGTTATACTGATTATGCAATGCTTCCATCATTATCCATTCAATAATTTCTATGCAACAAATTAGAATCCTTACATGTTCATCAATAGCACAAGGATATGCATAACATTTACCAACACACTAGAGTAACACTAGAAATTAATTGCAAGCAAAGAAATAAAAAAATAAAATCCATCCACAATTTTTGCAAGAAAAAATCAACAGTTTGGACATGTGATGTTTTCCAAAAAAATTTCTGACCCCCAAAATTTTTCATATCATAATTTCAGAATCAGAATCTCCTATTTCAAATATTGGGAAAATATTGAAAAAGAATATATCATAAGACTGCTTTAACCTTGAATGTGACAGGAGGCCCCGAATTTTCTGGCTGACGGAGTGTAACAGAGGAAACCGTTCCAGTGCCAGACAATATGCAAACAGCCCTGGGCCTTTGTTGGGAAAAGGATAATAATTTAGCAACAATATCCTGCAAAAGGAAATCAACTGTTGTTCACAAGTATGGATAATGATTTAAGCATAAAAATGAAGATGTGCATGCATCATGCACAATTATCTCCATTTTAAAGTTCCTTTTCTCTTTAGTGACTATGGAACTATCCTGTGCAAATGGATGTTAAAACAACTATAATCAGTGAAGATGACAAAGAAGTTATAACATCATCATCGCAGATAACACAAATATTATTATCATAGAACCACTATTTTTTTCTTCCCAGTTGAAATAAGAAGTGAATTCAGTTGCAAGAAAATGTAACTCCAATGACAAACCTCTCCAACTCCAATGATGATCACGTGTGGGGTAAACGCAATTCCTGCAGAGCTGTTCATCCATTCACCTAAAAAATTAACCGAAGTTAAGAAAACTATAAGAAACTGACAGAAAACAGGCTTTCCAATCTCCCACAGAAAATTAGCACAATAGTACAAGTTAAACACTTATTTGCAAAATCAAACTAACTAAACTTGTTCTATATCTTCTAAAATTGCACAAAATTTCCATCAAAACGCAAATGACCTTGTTACTAAACTACAATGTATGCAGAAAGATATATTACTATTAACAACAACAGCATTTCACCATCAATATAGGACATTACACAATCACATGTTATTCAAATAGAGTACTGACCAAGAGTAGCTAATTGCTGCTTCCTCCCACTACCAGGTGGCCGTCCCCGACGTTTTTTAGGGCTCAATGAGTCCTGCCCGGAAGAAGACTTGGGTTTTGCCATCATAGGAGACAATCCAAAAGAAACCTGTCCATCTGGGGCATATTTCCGGGGTCTCCCTCGTTTCTTCTTCACTGGCTCAGTCATTGGAACCCCAGAGGGCGTAGCCACATTAGTGCGATGACCAAAATTGCTACTTGATTGTTCTATTGAAAATGCTTGACCAGATGATCCAAGCCTTTCAGTTGACTGACTTTGAAGGTTAGGATTTGACAATGGTCTGAACCCTGTGGGTGTATGTAATAAACCACTTTGTTGTGGTCCAGACCCACCAAACCCAGTTCCCCTATGAATGTAGTATGGAGAAGAGCCACTAGACAGTGCCATGGCTTCTCTGCCATCCATTCATTTACTAAGTAAAACAGTACAAGATCTCAACAGTATCTATATTAAAATATCACAGTTTTTGTTTATTGGTTCTAGATTAGCCAAGACAAAGTCTTTAAACCTAAACTTTTAAACTGAACAAAATGTTCTACAAAATTCGCAACCAAATTACAGAGTGAAGAAGGGTTTTACAAGGGTTTTTTCAAATGTTACAAAACAGAACAAAAAGTTCAAACCTTTGACTCAAAAATTGAAACAAGAAATCTTCCTAGTCCTAAAATCTTGAAAGCAACACTACAAGGATATTCCAAAACATGGGTTTTACAGAGGTTTTTGCTTTAATAGAGAAAATCAACACAACCCAACATGAAATCTCATTAAAAAAAACACTCAAACTAAGCAAAAATGATGTTAAAAAACAATTCTTTTCAGCATAAGAATCCAAAGAAGAAAAAGAAAGAGCTTAAGTTGTAGCAAAAAAATGTGGGATGACACCACCAAAACCTATATCTCCTAAAGAACCCAAAAGGCAAAACAACCCAACAAAGCCAGAGGCACAAAACCATGAAACGTCAAGAAACAAAACCCTAGATTTGAAAATAATCTAGGGTTTTGAGAAGGGAAAATGCAGTAGGAGGTGGTATAGCAAAGAGAGGAAAGAAGGCAAGAAAAGACAAGAGAGGGAGAGGAGGAGGAAAATAAAAATGAAATGAAAATATGTATTGAATTGGGGTGTGAACTTTTTGAATTAAAGGTATATAAATAAAGGCCTTTTCTTTTGCTTCTTTATTGTTTAGGCGGTATCGGCAGAGTGTGTGTAACTATTTTGACCAGTGAGAGAGAAAGAGAAGAGTGTGTGTGAAGTGTGGTGGCCTACCAAAGTACCAAACCCTACAACTATACGAGACTGCATGACTTTAAAATATCCGTAATTTACGGTATTTAAAATCATTTTATAAGACGTTTGTTCAATATTTTTATTGTTATTTTATTAAAGTTTTCAGTTCGTAACTCTTCAGTTTTTTCATCCGTAACCCATGAACTACTTTAAGAGTTTCTCGGAATATCTACTCAGTTTTCCACTAAACACAATTTTATTTTAATCCCGTTACAATAAACTTAACTGTTAGATCAAAACGATCAAACATCTATATTTTAATTTAAAAAAAATTAATATATCAGACGCAAAATCAATAAATCTCGCGCCTGATATATGTAACTCGTCTTCCCTTAGAAAGGGCTACAACATCAATGGCTAGGATCTTAGCCGCATTACACACAGCTTTATCAAAGTATGCCTACCGAGCCCTTTATTTTCTGTCCTTTATTTTTTGGTTCAAAAGCTCTTTATTTTCTCTTTTTTCATACCATGTTTTATTTTCTCTTCATATCATGTTTAGCCGTTTAGGCCATGAATTCAATACAATTGGTTAATTTTGAGCAGTTTTTAAATATTTCATCTATTTTTTATTTAGCTAATTTATTTAGAGCACGTCTAAGTCCAACGATATTTCTTAATATACTCTCTATTATATTATATCTTATTTCACTCTTAATTTTAAATTTTTTGAAATTTATAGAGTCCGACAATACTTTTATTTCACTCACTATTTAAATATTTTATAAATAAAATTTTAATATTAGCTACATATAATAATAAATCCTTAAATTTGATTAGTTTATAAAAATACATTAAAAAAATAATATATTACTAATAAAAAATCACTTTTTGATTCTATTAGTTAGAACATGTCCAAGAGTCTTCCTGCACAATCTTCTTATAATATAATATTTTAGTGTTATAATTGTTTTAAATTTTAAATCTAATTCTATTTTCTAATATAATCTAACTCTTTTTTTTAATATTTTATTAATAAATTAATTAATAATTTTAACAAATCTATAATTATTTAATAAAATTAAAAAATTACTATTTACTCCTCGATTTTATTCATCTAACTATGTAATAAAATATTTATTTTTTAATATATTCTCTGTTCAATACACAAATTTAAAAAAATACCACAAAAATAAAAATAAAATATAATATTTTGAAGTTCCTTGATAAAGAGCCTCTTGGACATGTGATAAGTTACTATTTATTCTTTTACATATTTAACAAAGAAAGTATTATTCATTGAAGGACGTTGGAATATTTGATTCTCTAAAAATAAAAAAGAGTCATGTTAAGAGTCCGATGGACATATTCTTAGTAGTTGTTAGTTATAGAAAAATTAGCAGTTCAATATTATTATTAAACACAAGAAATTATAATTATATTGTAGATTATATTCCTTGATAAATAATTTGTCTTTTTCTTGAGTTCTCTAGTACAATTTTATTATAAAGAAATGTCATAATAATTTGAGAGATAAATGTATTTTAAGTGACCATCATTGGAGGTGATGGTGATACTCTTAGACAATTTTCCACAAACACCAAATGCTGAAAAGAAAATTTTTCAAAATATCAGCCAACAGTTAGTCTCAACCTCTCGCAACTTTACTACCTCTATTTGGGGTTTGGTTTTACCATTACTCTTTTGACGTCAACGCTAAACAGAGTCACAGAGAGAGGGTTCCAGGAGGAAGCCACAAAGAAATTGACAATTCATTGTTCTAACATGGAATAGCAAACAAACACTATACATATATATAATAGAATATATATGAAATTCAAGAAACTAATATAATAAAACATTGAAAGAGAGGAACCAAGAGGTGTTGGTTGAGTTAGTAGCCCGGACCCTTTAAAGTTTGATTAGATGTGTTTTTCAGTTCGAATCTTAGGAGAACCGCTCTTTTGGTCAAGAGATGTACCTCCTGCTCCGAACCCGGATTAGTCTAGAAGGCAGGGCTTAAATGCACCCAAACTCTGAGATACCGGATGGCTCCGACCTTGGACCAAAAAAAAACATTGAAAGAGAAGCTGAGTCTTGACGACAACAAAAAAAAAAAAGAGAAGCTGACTAGAGCAAGGAAAAAATATATATTTTTTTGGCATTAGCTCGAGTTAGATTGCAAATTTCCCCTTGTTAAATTGGAAAACCCTTTTAAAAGTATATCAAAATATGAGGAATTTCTCCTTACATAATTTAACTGGATATTAATTCAGATTCAAACTAGATTCCTTTGCCAAAATTTAATCAAGTTTTCTTCTTGTAGCACAAGACCTTTCCAAATGGGCCTCACAAGTTGAAAAGAAACGTCCAAGCCTTTGGGGCCATTAAGATTTGGGTTTGTTTAAGTGCTTTCTACAGTTGAGGCAATCAGATGCCATCATGCCAATCACCAATAAATCTCGCAACTTTGTGAATTTTTTTGTCAACAACGAGTGCACATCCAAGACCGAAGGTACAATGGTTTTCAAATAGCTCAAAAGAACCAACCAAGTCAGCCCAGCCACTGCATTTGAGAAAAAGGACAGTAAGAATATATAAACATGGTAGAACCATCCTCAGAAATCACAATTAGAAGAGTTCCACCACTAAAAGAACTCCGGGAAATTGTCATTATGGATTCTCCGGAAGAAATAAGTATAAACATGGTAGAACCATCCTCATCCATAAAGAGTCAACAGTCAACACCAAATTTAAAAACTTTTGCTTAAAAGTACCACATAAATCTTCATCTTCATCCGACATAGTTTCTGTGTGTCATTTATAGGAGTGATGGTAACCATGTATATGACATCCATTCATCATTATAACTAAGTATATACTCTTCTTTCGAGTTCCAAAATCCAATTGATTATTAGTTTGAGAATGCAGCAGACTACGATTGGAATCAGCGAAAATAATATAGAACTTTTATCAATGTGTTTAAGCACAAAAACAAAAATTTCCCTTGTTTCATTTGTTGGGAAATAAAAAAGCGACTTACCAACAATAGAAAACATCATTATGGCGCCTCCAACTTCATCTTCTTGTTTACATGATCCAAGTATGCCTACGAGATCAGAAACGCTATGAAATGCAACTTCAGCATTTCACAATGGCACAAATGACATACCGAAAATAATTGAAGTAGAAAAAGGTATGCTAAAATTTATCTCTATCTCATGTCAATTAACAAATTAGGTTCACAATAATATACCTAGAGTATACCAGCAGCCGCAACCTTGTCTAGGATGGTTTTCTCATCAACTGGATGCAAATCCAAGGGCGTTATCAATAAATGCACATTCTGCACATGGTACAAACATGTGAGAGTCAATGTTAATGTAATCTTGACATAAGATGGCCACTTTAACCTCAGTCTAGGATCCTAGTTGATTCAACAGAAACACAATAAACAAGAGTCAAATAATGTATTATCACGTCAGCCAAAAAGTTCAATTTGAAATTGATTTACTTGATATGCTTGATATTTAATTGCTATAGAAAAATGTATTGCCATAAAGTAATAAGTTGAAATCCTTGGCAAAATATGCTTATGCCTCCATTAAAGCATCACAATGAACCATAACCATACTCACTTTCGACGTAAAGCACTCGTTCCAATAAGAGAACTTTAAATCTTGAAATTTTCCCGTCCGGCTAAGATTGTCTAGAAACATCTTAATCGGCACACCCTAAAAAACAAAGAAAAAATTGTCAGCAACTATCAAAAAAGAAAACAACCATACAACAAGACGTTGATTACTTCTAATGCCAAACATACGTCAGGAGTTTCTTGAATTCGATCAAAAGGGCAACCAACGACGAAACCCACCAACGAAAAATTTGCTATCTGCTTAAAGACAACAACTTTACTTATTAATGTGTCCATTCATAACAAGCAAAACAACAAAACGCACTTACCAAACATTGGAAATCAGAGGCCATTAAATCAATGTTCGTTTTCGTTCTCTGCAAAATACTGTCATAGCATTAACAGAAAGAATAAACTGCATCAGAACATATTAGAATAAGCGAAACCCGAAATGATGATGGAGTGAAGAAAGGGTTTTACCCGCCAGGAGTGGCAATTCTATGAGATGGGTCGGACATGGCTAGTCCGACATACCTGTCACCCACGTCTAAGCCAAGCAAGCCGGCTTGCTTTCCTGACTTTCTTTTGCCGAGCAAATGTTGAAACAGCGTTAGCGGTTGCACGTACTTCATATAAACAAATTAAGAACTGATAAATAGTTTTTGAAGTTGCGGAGGGAGGGAATTGACGACGCAAATGCCGGGTTCAAATCGAATTCTGTGTTTTTTCTTCATATAAACAAATTAAGCGTAACTGTCCTGTAATAATGCTTTCATACAAGAATTTGTTTAGAATTGGTCTAATATGAATCCGACCCATTTAACCCAACTCATAGAACAAATTCAGAAGTTCACAAAAGATGCTATATTTTAAGAATATTTGTAAAAATTACATTTATATCACTATAGTCTCTCTATAAATAGGAGTCTTTATCAACAAAGAAGTGGTATATTTTCTACACTCGTATTTTACACCTAAAGTTTTGTCGAATTAAATACTAACTTGAACATCAGAGAGTCTTTCGAAGATCAATCGGCCTCATTTTCATTTGTTCTTGCAGGATATAAGGCTATTCAAAGTGTTTGTTCATCCATTTCATTCCTGTTGCGGATTTGAGGCAACAACAATTGGTGTCGTTTGTGGGAAATCGAGCAAAAAGTTGTGTTTTCAACCATTCATAGTTTTTTGTCTTTGATTTCTTCCAACGTTCTTTCCCATTTCAATCAATTCAAAGCTTGATCTTTTCCATCATCGGGAGGTCATGACAAGTTTGTTTTTTAGAAGCTCTCGGATAAATTCTTAGGAATCTTTTCCGTCGCAGCTTCAGAATTTTCTCTAGAGCCTTCCCCGGAGCCATTTATTGGAGTAATCAATATTGGGTTCCTCCTCAGAGTCATTCCTTGGAGTTATACATCTTCGAAGCTTTCTTTAGAACCATCCTCTAGAGCCATCTATCTTCGGAGCCATCTTCAAGTCAATCCTCTAGAGTCATCCACCTTCGAAGCCCTCCTTAGAATCACCCTTTGGGGTCATCATATGTCTTCAGAGCCCTACTCGAAATGATCCTCTGAAGCCATCCACCTACGGAGCCCTCCTCATAACCATGCCCGAAGCCATCTATCTTCGGAGTCATTCTTTTTCAAAGTACTCTTTAGAGTCTTTTCCAAAGCACTCTTAAAGCCCTTTCATTGAGCACTATTCATATTCTTCTTGGCGCATTCTTTAAAACCTTCAGTAGAACATTCTTTAGAGCCTACCCTAGAGCACTCTTCGAGACTTTTTTCAGAGTTACTCCAATTCCTTGACACCCAAAATGATGTTGAGGAAGAGATCCCAAATCGCCGACTAAAATGACAACGATGATGCTCAAGACATCAACAGTCTCTTGAACCCCTAAGGACCTCGATGAATTCTCACTAAAGTAGGTGCTTCAGAAACCAACAACCCAACAATTCCTCTCAGTGACTATAAGGCCTTGAAAAAGGAAAATGATAAAAATAGGAGAATACTGAAGGAGATAATGGTTATGCTCAAGGAAAAAATTCCTCAAGCAAATTTCATTCCACCTATTGATGCGCTCAATAAGAGTAAGGGTGTCGCCAAAAGGCTAGAGGGCCCAGAGGAAGAACAACTTTTGAACCTCCACGCACAAGCTCCTGAGTACCGTGCGCCTCACTTTCTTCCCCAACTTTGTGAAGAGATACATAAAATCCACATAGGAGAAGAACGAATGTTTGACCTACGAAGGGAAAGAGAGCAACACCAAGATATAGAGGAGAGCACTTGCAAGGAGGTTCTTAGAGCTCCTAATAATAAGGAAAATATGGACAACCAATCTATAATAAGTGCGAATGACATGATCCACTTACAAAAGATAGTCCAGGGAATTCTCGAGCAAAATAAATTAGCACTTATAGAGGAAAGACAGTACGAGGTGTCCATTCCTTTCACCAAAAAGATTATGGGAAAGCCTTTTCCCTCAAAGTTCAGGATATCTGAGCTTCCTACCTTCTCAGAAAAAGAAGATCAATGTGAGCACATACAAAAATATGAGTCCATTGTACTTTTACAAGGGTGGGAGGATGCACTCATGTGCCGAGCATTCTCAATCACACTAAAAGATGTTGCCCGAGATTGATTCTATTATCTGAAGGAAGCATCAATCTCATGTTTCCACCAATTAAAGAAGGAGTTCCTTAAAGAAGGACGCTACTTTCTTACTAAGTGTAAGGCAAGGAGAAGGGAAAAGTTTGAAGCAATTTGTTGATCGGTTCAGGAATAAAACCTTGGAGATCCACGAGTTGCAATCAAGTGTTGTCGTAGTAGCAATGCTCCAAGGAACTCGATCCATTCAGCTCCAAAAATCCTTATCTCTTAATCAACCTAAATCATTATATAATTTATTTACTCGTGCCAACCAACATATAAGGCAAATAGAGATGATGAAGATAGTTGGTTGGAGGGATGATAGAAAAATAAAAGAGGAAGTACACAAGAAGAACCAAACAAGAATAAGTAAAGAAGAAGATGAACCAAATAGACCATCATGAAGACATGTTGAAACACTCTATTAGATTGTCACTTCCAAGTTCTAGTTGTAATCCCAATATGACAATCCAATAGGGGGTGAATTGGATTTTTTTTGCTACGAACTAAAACCTTTTTAAAACTTTTTGTAATGTTTTATAGAACAAAAGCAATAGCTCAATCCAACACACACCAATGTAAATCAAATGAAATGCAAAACAAGTAAATAAGATAGAGTAAGGAAAGAGATGACAAATCTGATTTATAGTGGTTCTGTCCTCTTTGACCTACGTCCACTCCTCTAGCTCACTAGAGAATTTAAATCCATTAAGACTCTTCCTCACTTCCTGGTGGAGGGGAACCTTTACACACTTGTTTTTTTACAGGATCAACAAGAAACCTTTACACCTTGTTTTTACAGGCTCAAAAAGAAAACCAACACTTATTTTTTCTCAAGATTCTAACAAGCAAACCTAAACTATCCTCAAGATTTAACTCCAAAGTTTGATTTACAAACGATTTCCTAGATTAAAGAGAATAATCTCACTCCAACTTAAAAAGTAAATAGCAAGTTAAAAGTTTGGTTGGAATGTAATAGCTTAGGAAGCTTAAAGAGAGAAAGTCAAGAAATTGAATAGAAAAGCTTGGGCACACTCTCAAAAAGTTCTCTATTTACCTCTAAAGTGATGACCTCTATTTATACGGTCTTCAAAATATAGTCGTTGCAGGTCTTGAATTTTCTGTTTAGAGATGAAAGAGAAACTCTGACTTTATGACATCAGCAAGTATAACGTGTATGGTATCATATGCAACATGTGTTGTATATGTCCCATTGATATGCTACGTGACTTGTTTCTCTTCTACGTGTCTTGTATCCATCTCAAACGTGACTGCCTAAAATGTCACTTATTGTAACGTGGCTTGCAATGTGACTTGTATTCTGCTCAGATGTCACTGCCTCAAATGTCACTTTATTTAATGTGACTTACACATCTTGCAATGTGTCTTGATCATCCTTCAGCGTGGGTTGAACCTAATAACTTCAGGTTTCAACATGCGTTAACGAACTTAAAAGATAGTATCTTTGATTCTTCACGTGACACTGTACAATCTTTCAGGAATATTCAAATTTGAATCCCGAGGCACTGATTTGTCAGAAGCTGACATCATACCCGTCTACATGACTTGCACCCTTTGCAAAATGCGTAGATGTGTTTCTTTAAAGGTGGCTCCTTTACTTGTCAACGTGACTTGCAGAAGTTGAAACGTGAGTGTTACCTTGTAACTCCACTTCAGGTCTGATGTACATTCCATCAACGTGACTTGTATGTTCCACAATATGACTTGTAAGCATGTCTAGTCAGTCCAGAGAGTTCATTTTCCTCATAACGTGACTTGCATACTTCAGAACTTGACTTGTATGCTTGTGTAATCCATCCAGTGAGTTCAACATTCTTATAACGTGACCATGTGCAACACGCCTTGTATGATTTGGGATCATTCTATTTCCTGAGTGATCCTCGTTAACGTGACTTGCATCCAATGCTACGTGACTTATGATGTTTCTAGAAACCTTGATTATGATCAACGTAACTTGCAACTGGTATAACGTGCCTTGATCATAGTTATATGCTCTTAGCTTTAGCTGCAACGTGCATTACTTAACTATTTCACATGTTTTGTTTAAATCATCAAAACTGAGAGTCAACACTAGCAACATTGAAGGTCTAATTGCTAGAATGAAATTAGCAAGACAATTACAACCTAGAAATTTGGTGGCTCACACCGACTCACAACTGGTAGTGCAATAACTTCAAGAAGAGTATGAAGCAAGAGAGACAACTATGGCTCAACGCTTGAGAAAGCTCCTTCAAAGGAAGCAAAGGCATGAGAAGTGAATGCTAAGGTCATTGAAAGACCACCATCTAGGAGAGTGAAGGATTTGAGGACCCTAGTAAACAGACATCTGATGACTGAGGAACTTTTATCGAACCTTAAAGAAGCCAATAAGATGAGAGTTTGGGGAGCAAGGTTTGCTCCAGTCAACTGATTACTTTATAGGTGTGCTTTTTCAATGCTTATACCAAAGTGATTGGGCCTCAAGGGAGCCAAGTTGGCAATCACATAAATATGTAATAAAATTTATGCACAACGTTTGGGATACAGAATAGTAGCAACAAAGATACTTCGAGCATGATTTTTCCAAAAAATAATGAAGGAAGACGCCTCAGAGAACAAAGTATTACAAATGCCAAAGACACACCCTTATTGTCAATGCAACAATCTCAAAACTCTAGAAACAACTCCACTTTCCAAATGGTGTTTGGAGAGGAAATTCCTCATTGTGGTCTAAAATTATTTCACCAAGTGGAGTGGAAAATATTTGTTATCATAGACCTTAAGGTCGGATCATTATCAATCTTTGCTCCTCGTTTACTATTCTGCATAAACATTACATTTGTATACATCATGTGTCATTCCCTGTACTCATGCATCACGTTTACCATTATGAGATCGCATATATATATTGCCCCCTACATCGATTAGGGGAAGAAGTCTCAAGATTTATAAGCATATATACAAAAAGAAGGGAGAGGATGAGCCAAAATACTTAGAACGTGATAAACTATAAGCTCTTTCCCCCACCACCAAGATCATTTCCTAAAGCATATGATGAGTAGAAACTTTAGGAGAAACTAGAAACTCATCACAGAAGCATGCAAACCACGAAAAAACTGTTAAGACATGTGACAAACAAAGATTGGTCATGAACGCACATGAAAAATCATCGTGATTATTTATCAAGAGCACAAAAAAACCGTTAAGACGTGTGACAAACAAAGATTTGTCACACAAAAAATAATCGCAATTTATTACAAAAACATGAAAAAATCGTTAAACTGTGTGACAAGCAAAGATTTGTCATGAACACAAACGGAAAATCATCGTGATTTATTACAAGAGCACAAAAAAACATTAGCGTGTGATAAGCAAAGACTTGTCACAAACTCACGCGGAAAATAATCGTGATTTATTACAAGTACACGAAAAACCGTTAAGACGTGTGACAAACAATGATTTGTCATGAACGCACACAGAAAATAATTGTGAATCAATCAAGTTGAACAATACAATGCATTCATACATGAAGCTCAGAGAAGAAAAATAATTCTTGTACCAGCATGGTGAAAAAAACAATCATTGTTATTATTACAATAAAAAAAATCACATAACTAAAAAAAAAATCAATTAAATGATTGGGGGCAATAATGACAAGTCTAAACCAAAACATCAATAACAGTACCATGAAAAATAACTGAATTGCAAGTCCAAAACAATCCAAAATGACTAATTAACAACTACATTCTTGTAAACAATTCTTCCAAAGTTGGGACTGCATCATCCACAGAAGTGAGCTCAGTGTCACACACTTAGCTTTTGTGCTAACCAATACGTGTGACACTTAGTCTATTTCGAGGCACAAATAGAACTAAGTAAGCCTTTTGTGTGTGTTTCAAGTGAAACGGGATGAACAAGCTAGGCAAAGGGAGGTATGAGCGTGGTAGAGAGTGAGTAGAGAACACTTAGAGCTTTGGAAATGTGTGCTTTGTACAATTTCTCAAGTAAGTCACTCCCAACTAACTTTACAAATGAGAGGGGTGACATTTATATAGGAATTCCACTTCCTCAATGTGTGGTTGTAATTGTTTGGACTAGAATTTTCTATACACTTCTTATTTACAAAGTATTTCTACCAAGTAATAGAACATTCTAAAGTTTGTATGAATGGTGTGGAGAATGGGTAGCATGGAACAACCTCGAAGTTTTTGGAAGGCAGTCATGCTTCATCTAAGTTGTGAAGTTTCTAGACAAGTTCGGAAACCCTCATACTTAGCCATTTTTCCGCAATGTCCCAGCGTCTTCTAGAGACTTTCGTGGCACACATCTTTGCGTAGGTATGCTCTGCAACACTCCGAAAAGTTCTTGCCATGACTTAGGCAAAATTTGAACTAGACAAAATGGTCTGTGACATCTGGGTCCAAATAGACTGAAGGAACTCTCTTGGTAGAATCTTTCATACCTTACCTGGAGTTAAAATCTGATCATCTAAGGTAGACTTTGAAGTTGGCAACATAAGCTCTAAGCTAGACAAAACAACATCTGATTGAGGTAGTCTAACATATAAGTTAGGCAAAATGGATCCCAAACTAGGCAAGTCATGCTCTCCAAAGAATGTCCAAAAGCCTTAAAAAATGAGAAAAGAAAAAGAAAAAAAGGACGTCTAGAAAACTAGCATTTATCTTCAGCTAAAGCCACAAAAATCTTTTGCACTACTCCCAAGGAAATGATGTGGTCAGCTCAGGTGGTACATGTGCCTATTCCTCTTGTTTCAGCTACAAGATTCAAATAAACAATTGTCCTGCCTGTGTTCAAATGAGATGGTTGGCGTGGCTGGTATTTGCCCTTGTGTGACTTGCATAAGGTTTGAGGTTCAATGCTTGGTTTCCACCATGAGCAAGTTATATTTATCTAATTCTCAAGCAAATCGAACAACGTGTCATTTCCTCAATTGTTCTGTTCTGAAAATGACACGTCATTTGCATCGTTCGAACATTCTGTCGCCTGGTTGAGTCATCTAGCAAAAAAATCGCATGAAATTGGGGTTGGACGTGGAAAACATGATCTTGAACCTGATGCGAGTGCACAAGGCAAGCATCATCTTGAATTTGGCTTAGTCCACCGAAAAATTCAGAGAAATTTGCGGAGCTCACATTCGAACTAGGATCTGCAACATGGGGATGACACTCCAAACCACCAGATCTAGCTTCAGTTTTTTGTTGTAATTCTGAACAATACTGAATTTGACCCATCATCAAGGCCAAAACCAACACCATTCTCAATTCTCCAATCTGAGTTCTGCAGCAAGGCAATGGCGTACCAACCACCTATTCTGGCCTCGATTTTGTTTGTTGTAATTCTGAGTGATACTGCATTTAACCCAAAATTAAGGTTAAATATAGAGCCACTCTTAAGTTCTTCAATGCATGGATCATTCACGTTTCTAAATTTTTGTTCTTATTCATCATCACCTAACTACCGCCTCTAAAAACGTTGTGAATCAATGGTAGAGAGATCAAGCAAATCCTAACAACACAACAAATGCAACAAGAGGAACGAAAAGGAGGAAGCTGAAGGAATATAGGAGAGCAACTCGCTAAGTTTCATCGAAGCAATAGATGCAGCAAAGAGCAGTAGAAAAAGAAAAAATATTTGGAGACTGATTTAAACAGGAAGTAAATCAAAATGATTCGAAAGGGAAATCAAATCAAAGAAGATTAAATCCACTAAAAAATGGAAATCAAATTAGGAAGATATGTTAAAAAACATGAAAATTGGTTGGAAGAGACGGTCCCGAGTCAAAGCAATGAATTGACTCAGTCAAACTCAGTAAATATTCCATTCAGTCCCTGTTTGTTGTCCAAATGATACAGTTAGTCCCTGCGACAAATATTTAGATGCTGAAGGCCCCAATCAGCCTTTAAAGTTTTAAAAATTTCAAACAATCCCAAAATTCAGGAATAGGCCATGAATGGACTCGAGAACCACAATTCGACAGTGGCAAAAAGAATTTGAATCAACTGTGAAAACATTCTACTCCTATCTCCAGGACACTCGAAGATATAAGTGGGGAGCAATTGGTGTAACATAGACTCAAACCCATTTAGCCCAACTCATAGAACAAATTCAGAAGCCCACAAAAGAAAAGCCTATGAGGGTGCAAGGAGGAAAGAAAAGAGAAAGAAGAGAGAAAAACGAGAGACAAAACATACACGATTGTCTTCATCCCCTCGCTTTCCGAAAGATAAACCTCCCACAGAATATATGGCATCCTATTTCCATGATTCCCAGGATCCATTTGAACTAGAAACACAAAATCCCTTTTCAGATTTATTAAGGGATACATCTTCAAACACATATTTATCTTCAAAAATACATGAAGATAGATCTAGCTCTACAGATCCAGAGTATTCTCCGAGCTCAAGTTTAGAAGAAGTAGAACCAGAATCCAACAATGCCATATCTGACACAAGTTCATCTAGTCATGAAGATTATGTTTCAGATTTATTCTTTGATTTAGAAGGACAAGATGGAGACATTACGACCATCCTTATGTCAACACCAGCACTTGAAAAAATATCTCAAACTGAATAAGGAGAAATTTCTCAAAGTCAAGCCTATTTCCATGAAGAAGACTCACCTCCTAAAGAAGAAGAAGCAGAGTTTAAACCTCTTCAGGATGATGAACAGACTAAACGACTAAAAGGTTGACCATGGTTTACTTTTGATAACATTCTTGTCACAAAAACAAGGGAGCATGTGTTAGAGATTAGTACTTGGGTTAATTTACAACATTTGAAGTAAGGCTATCGTATTGTTGCTATTTTAAAGGAATTAGCCTCATGATTTGTAGGATCTTTAAGAGATTGGTATGATTCTCTTGAAGATCTAAGGAAAATTCAGTTCATTAGAGTTTCCATAGAAGGTGCCTTATCATCCATTCATCAATAATTTGTTGGAGATGTTAGAATCTTTGCCAAAAAATTGGAGCAAGAATTTTTTAAGATGAAGTGCTGCTCTTTATTGAGGAAAGTTCTCAATTAGCATTACCAAAGAATGTCTAAGATCTATTATCAGCTTGGAGGCTACAATATCAGGGATTGTAAACACATATCTGTCGCCTTTTTTCCTGAAGAGCTCCATCCATAAATTAATAGGCTAATCTCATTATTTGGAAGAGATAATGGTGACCGTGGCCTTAGAGAACTATTCCAGTATGTAGAACAAGCACTTGAAAAACTATGTGAAACAACGAAGTTTTTCAAAATGTTTACCCAGAATACAAACCTTCAAAAGGCCTGTAACAAGTTGTATCTGAAGATCAAATGCAAGAAAAAAGATTGTGATTACAGAGTTGGTAAGAAGAATAAGCACTAGAAAACGTTTACAAAGAAGCAGTCTTTTAGGAAGAACAAAGGTTTCAGAAGGTTCCAAAAGAAAGTTTTTCAATCATTTCAAAAAAAAACCCTAAAAGAAATCTGATCGTTGCTTTATATGTGGACAAAGGGGACATTAGGTAAAGAATTGTCCTAGCAAGGAGAAGTATGCTAAGCTTATTCAACAGGTTATGAAGATCTCTCATTCTAATCCAAATGAAGATCTGGAGTCAATATTCTCATAATAAAGTAGTTGCGTTGATCCAAACAATGATCAATCCTAATATCTTCCCTAGAATATGGAAGGAGCAGCCTAATCATTTTTTACCTGCTAGTGGAAAAGTCTTCACTACGAATTATGTTTCGAAGCAACCTGTTGGCATTCGAATTTTCCCTGAAGCAGTTATATGGATCAAGGTAATTGACACGAAACTTACAGGTAAGGATGTTTTAGTTGGTTTTGATGTTATCATCCAATTAAAAAGCTCAACATCAGCAACACTGGATTTTATTACAAAAGACATTTCAAGCCACACACTACAGTCCATAATCTTTTTATTGCTGAAGACGCATACCATCCAATGGTTGTTAAATATAACCATTTATTTTCAGAAGGTCATGCTAATTTAAACCATCCATCACCTTTATGGAAAAATTCTGAGTTCTTTGTCAGATTACCATTCAAGAAAAATGAAGACACCAATCACTCCAAAGCTACTCATCCAGCAATGACACCAGCATATCTTACTTTGGCCAAAAGAAAAATGTTTGCAGTTGTTACAACAAGGTTTAATAGAATCAACTACCAGTGATTGGGCATGTCAAGCGCTCTATATGAACAAACAAAGTGAACAAGTCAGAGGAAAGAGGAAACTCGTCATTGATTACAAACTGCTCAATATTTTCCTCAAGGATGACAAGTTCCCTCTTCCAAAGATCCAGTCACTACATGTTCATCTCCATAAAGCAAAGATTTTTCAAAGTTTTATCTCAAAGAAGGATTTTGACAATTAGGAGTTCACCCAGATGACAAACCAAAGACAACATTCTACATATCAACTACCCAGTACCAATGGAGAGACATGCCTTTCGGCCTTGAAGTTGCTCCATCATTGTTTCAAAAGGCTATGCCGAGGATTTTTGAGCCCATTCTCTATTTATCTTTGGTCTACATTGATGATATTATCTTATTATTTGAGAATCAAGAATCCCATCAAGCTCTACTTCGACAATTCTTTGCATTTGCTGATAATTATTGAATTATGTTGTCCAATAAGAAAAGCGTTCTAGTCCAGCCTATAATCGAGTATCTTAGATTAATCTTTGAAGATGGACACTACCAGATTGGGCCTCATTTTGTTGAAGTCTTGGCACAGTTTCCAGAAGAAAA
The DNA here is from genome assembly GCA_948243855.1 of Flueggea neowawraea. Classification (NCBI taxonomy): domain Eukaryota; kingdom Viridiplantae; phylum Streptophyta; class Magnoliopsida; order Malpighiales; family Phyllanthaceae; genus Flueggea; species Flueggea neowawraea. Next base: position 15,435 of record CAODLS010673549.1, on the reverse strand, counting down.
CCTCACCAGAAAAGAAATCTAGTAATTCCTTGACATAGTCAATTATGTTAGGAACTTCCTCCCACGTATTATACAACACACAAGTGCTCTTTCTAGGATTCTAAAAAAGAATGCCCTAACGTAGGGACAAGCACAAACAACAATTTTTGGGAATTAAAGAGAATTTTTCAAAAGCCACCACCTTTAAAGATTCTCAGTACTGAAAAGTGAATACTACAGACAGATGCCAACAATGAATTTTGGGGAGCAGTATTGTTAGAAGAAGATGACAAAGGATCACGCGAGTATTGTAGTCATGCTTGTGGTCAATTCTTAGAAGCAGAAAAGAACCACCACACAGTCTACAAGGAGATATTGGTTGTGAAAAATGGAATCAAAAAATTTGGATTCCATTTGATTGGTCATCAATTTTTGGTTGAGATGGATAATTCATCTTTTCCAAAAATTTTGGAATTCAAAAATAAAGAACTTCCAGATGGCCAATGCTTAAGATTGAAGGATTGGTTTAGCCGATATGAATTTGAGGTTAAGCATATAAAAGGACATCAAAACGTAATTGCATATTACCTCTCTCATCCAAAGAAAAAACCAGCTCAACTCATTCTCCCTTGATGTTCATTACCAGTAATCTTTATGGCAGGACCATATGATCATTCCCATCTATTCCATTTTAGATCCCAAATTCCTGAGATCTATTTTACCAGCCTAATTCCCGAATATTATATGTTTGATCCTCCTTATGCTTTTCTCACAAAACCTTTCTTGATTGCTACCTCATTCACTGAAAGTTTTCTGTGATTTATGTGGTGTCTTATCACTACTTATAAGATTGCCATTGAATTTGATCCAAAAGAAATCCTCAAACACGTCACAGATGATCAGCAGTGTTTCTCCTTATTCTGTACTTTTCTTGAATGGTTTCAACTTATTCCCACCTGGAGAAAGCATCTGAAAGTTGAAATTGATAATCAAAGGTTCATTCAAGGAGATCATAGTTATTATTCCATAATCTACATTTTTCATCGTTCTTACAATCATCATGCTCAAGGATTTATATGGACTAATAACATGTGCTATGATTGGGGAATTATTAAAGGAGGTGTCCGAAGAAATCTAAGTTTGAGAGAACAATTGGTGAACTACCTATGTTTTCCCAATAATTCACCTCCTCTACCACCAATAGCTATTCAGGATTTCAGACAACGCCTATTGAAATCACCATGGTTCCTGAACCAAGTCCTTGTATCACTGTGCGCGTCAGTTCTATTGGGATGTTTGAAGGTCCCTAAGATCTTGATGAAACACTTCCTTATGTAGAAGACATCATTGAGCAATTAGAATAGATCGCTCCAATTAGAAGGCCTTCACAAGCCACAGGACCCAAAGATCCTCAAGGAAATGATAGTTCTAGCTCAGACTCTGAAGAAGAAAGCCTAATGATATAGAATGATATCATCCCTGATCACAGTCCTCTTGTATCAAGGACAAAAGTCTAATGCCAGCTTAGTCGGTCTTCCATTATAAAAGAATCTTTTCTCTTTGTATTTGTTGTGCCATGTCAAAAGGGAATCTTATCCCTCTTTATGTATTATTGTACTTTGTGTTAGCCATTAGGTTCATTTATGTACTCACGAGTCTGTAACTTTATTAAGGTCTTTGGCCACCTGTCTCGGTCATGTCATATTTATGTATTTGTCGTGTTGTACTTATGAAGTCTATATAAGACTTCTTTGAATTGAATAAGAGCAGACCAAGTTGAAAACCCTCTCTTGTTTAATAATGGGTTTTTAAGTTTTATATTATCTTCTAAAATCCCAAAGCTACTAAGGAAAGATTACATGATGATCCTGAAGTTATGATATTATAAAGTCTTGGTCAGTACTAAGTAATTTTTCAAACAACGCATCCCTAAAGTAAGTCGTCTAAGGAGAGACGCAGTAGAGAGGAAATAGTTGTAAGAATTCTTATTTAGTATATTTATTAATCCTTTGTGATAGTTAACTTAGGTTAAAATATTAATTTTGTTAGCAAAATTTAATAAGAGTAGTTTAATATTAATGAGGGTTGTATAATACAGTATTACATCATTTTGTTAGCAATGAACTATACGGTTAAAATTGTAACTAATCTCTATTCGTAATCGACAATTTTTTTTTGAAGGGATAATCAACAATTTCTTCCATCATAATAACTCATGTAGGAGCAATAATATATTCTATTGATGAAAGGTTTTTTAAGGGGTGTAAATTAGCCATGTCATTTATGCGTGGTTAGATGCTAAGTTTAATATGAGCTAGCTCGTATTCGATTTGACATAAACAAAATATTTTTTTAACTCAATATGTAAACGAGTCAAATTTAAATTTAAATTATTTATGACTCGGTTTAAAAGCTTGTGAAATGGTTTGAGTAGATTCGACAATAAGTTCATGAACAAACTCGATAGTAGGTTTATGAACATTATATGTGTGCTTGCATGTGTATACACATTTTAATTAGATATGTAAAGAATTTGACTTAATTGAATATATATTCAACTTAAAAAATATTGGAGAATTGATTCAAAGTTGTGCACTTGGTCTATAGTCTTAGTCATTAGTTAACTAAATTACAGATTTTTAAGCTTATTTTTCTATGTCATCTATTAATATGTGGAATTAATCTCTCATTGTTAGTTGTACTCCATGCCTATATAAATGCATATGTGAAGTGAAATAATATAAGCAAAAATTCATCCCAAATATTCTAACAATGGTATCAGAGTCTTTTTCTTAAGAGACCTATGAGTGATCAAGAGAGACTTCAACCATGAAGAAGAAAAGAAAAAAAAGGAGAGTGGTAGAGTTGAGAAATACAACGCAAGTTGTTGAAGAGGAAACACTTTTCTAGCTAGATGGTGAGAAGTGCACCCAGATGTATTATGCAGAGATGTGTTCCATGAAGATTGAAGTTGGAGAGAAGTGTTCCATAGAACCGAATTAAGTTTTTGGAGAGAAGTGATCCAACAACAATTGAAGGTTGGTGCCAAAGTGCATCGACGAATTAATGTTTGTGGAGAAGTGCATCATGTAGCGGATATGAAGAAATGTGTTTCACAAACTTAAAAAAATTATAGAGAGATGTGCTCCATACTTTTATGAAAATTTTGCAACTTTGAATTAAGGGGGAATGTTAGAGAATTGATTCAAAGTTGTGCACTTGGTCTATAGTCTTAGTCTTTAGTTAACTAAATTACATATTTTTAAGTTTGTTTTTCTATGTCATCTATTAATATGTGGAGTTAATCTCTCATTGTTAGTTGTACTACACTACTACATGCCTATATAAAGGCATATGTGAACTCAAATAATATAAGTAGAAATTTGGCCCACATATTCTAACAAAAAATTACTTACGTAACGAAATTAGCTTGTTTCTCAATTAAGCAAGTTATAAATGAGCTTATGACAAATTTAAAATTGAATTTAAAATAAGTTAAACTTGAAATAACCCCAAATCAAAATCTAAACAAACCTTTAATAAGTCAAGTTCAAGTTCGTCTCGAGTTCGTTAAATTTTGAACAAGCCAAGTTTGAACATAAAATATATATGGAGTCAAGCTCGAACTTAACTTAGAACTCGAAAATTTTCTGACATGTCAAATTTGAACGCTCTAAAACATGGCTTAGCTCGACTCAATTACATTTATATCCCTTAAAGCTTTTGAAGCCTAAACATCCTTAATTAGTAAGTTCACAAATTAATGTAATTTGGTAAGCGAAGTATTTATCATCATATCTTACTATAACGTAACACGGTATTAACAGGTAGAATCCTCAACAATAAAAACGTGGAGACTTTACACGGATAAACTCAGCCTAGGCTAATGTTTAGAAGTTTTCCCATGGCCAAAAATAAAAACTCAGCCTCTGCTTTTGTTGACTTGAAATGGATAAACTCAGCCTAAGCTTGGATAAATTTAGGATAGACTTGAATAATTATTTCATTATCATTTTGGGTAAAGAAGTCATAAGGATAGATAAATGCATCCACTTTTAAGTTTTGACTAAGAAGTTGATGGGATGGTGACCTAAAACTAGAAAGTCTTCAACCCCAAGAGCAGGACCTACTCTTTGGTGGATTTTAAAGCAGGACAAAACCCAATTTCATCGTCATTTCGTACATCATCTTGGACTACATTTATTTACGCAACAGACCAAACATTGGGTAGGCTCGACCATGTTTGGTGGATTATAATTTTTTTAAAATCCAAAGGTGAGTATTTGAAAAAACCATTCATAGTTTACTTCAAGGTAATTCCACCAACCAGCTAGAATATCAATTCCAAGCTATTTCAGGTTATTCTATTTGGCGAACCAACCTCCTCCAATATTTTATATCAAACTTCCAACTTTAACATCCTATTATGTATCCACAATAGTACTGTTGAAAATTTGCCGTAAACATTCAAAATTCCATTGGCCATTCGTGCAATTCGATTAGGCGGCAGAAAGTACTCACATTTTCACTGAAGTAGCTTTCGCTCATTACAGTGTGTAAAAAAACAAAGATGCTACACAGCCATTGAGGAAAATTTACTTTGTATTAATCAAATTTTGGTGAGATTGAGTGAGCAAGGAGATGATTTCCTCAGATGTCATAAATGAACTTTTCAAACAGTTTCATGTGCTCAGACTGCAAAGAGATAGCTACTGATAAGCTCCCATCATTGGTCGAGCTCGGTAAGATGAATGAAAGACCCTCGTATGCAATCCCACCAGGTCCCATGAATATTGGCCTTCCCCAACCAAAATCTGCATCATGAATAGGAAGCCTAACCCAGCTGGTAATTCCGAGATTTGGGCACCTGAAGGTGTGAGCTCCGCGAACCAGAGCTGATAAGTCTGGCTGGAGCTGCAGGTAATCCAGGGCTGACCTTAAGTAGTCGTCGTCCATCCGAACCAATGCATCGTGTATCTTGCTTGCAGAGAACCACGTTGGCTTTGACTGGAGATCACCCGCTACTGCAATTGGTGTTGCTGTGAAGATCACATTTCCGAAGTAACCGGGTGGCAGGGGAGGGCGCAACCGTGACCTTCCATCGGTTGCAATGTATAATTTGGTTTCTTGATCGTCGGAGAGTCCTCGTGCCTTGCAAGTACATCTCCAAACATGACCTGCCAACATCTCGTATGAGCTGTAGCTTATATCGTTACCATCTTCCTTTGCCTTGGCTTTGAGAGCACTGAGTTGGTCCTTGGATAACTTGAACATGGACACTGTTGTGGTGTCGGGTTTCGTGCTTTCGAGAGGGGTTTTCAGAGATGGAGGAGGCTGATACTCTATGTGATGGAATGCAACTTGAGGTGGATCTCTGGCGCGGACGAGGGTTCGGTCAATAAATGGTGGAATAGTCAGATCAAGACCACGAGCCATGTCTGACCATGTATTCACGAAGTGAAGGCCAGAAAATCCATCTGCTACATGGTGCTGCATGCCAACACCAAGTGATACTCCACCACATTTGAAGTATGTCACCTGCAAAACATCCAAAATTAATGTTATCCTGTGCAGATAAGGACTTGGTTTGTAAAATGAAAGTCAAAATCGTAGTTATAAAATTTTCTGTCACCACTTACTACCTACTAAATTAGTCCCCAGTTTACGACATTAAATGCGTACTTTAGTTCAAATCAAATTAAAAATGCAATCCCGTACCAATCTTATTCATGTATCTACATATGACTGTAACGATCATAGTCAAATCCGGTACATTAAGAAAACTATGAAATATCCCAATCCAAAGCATTAATTAAAATCTGGCAAATTGCAGAAGTAAATAGATTCATAAATTGCATAGTGAAAATGTAAAAAAAAGTGACTCATTTTTTACGAATTACAAAATAGTAATATTTCAATATACAGTAACAAACATATGCATTCTATTGTAATCTTGTTAACTAGTAATTACCATTGTCAGTATATAACTGCATAGTAAAATCTAGATCATACATTTAAAGAAGTTATTCTTTTCCTAATCTATGAATTATCTTGAAAACTTATGAAATAATTATAGCACCGGATATCCATGCTTATTCTAATCCTACACCGCTTTCAACGCCAGAAAGTAAATATATAGAGTAGAAAAAAAGATACCTGCAGAACCAAGAGAGGATAAGTAGATATGCCTCCAGAATAATCTACGGTTGGAATAAGCTTCTTAAGCTCCAGAGTAGGAGCAAAATCACCAAAATCATCAATCACTGAAGTGGTCTCAGCCTCAACAAACAACACCCCTTCAGCATTGCAATCAATCTCTACGCGGCCATCTTCGTCTCTGCGTAAACGTCCCGCCATGGGGTAGAATGGAACAAGAGCCTTACTCAGTGCCTCCTTGAGGATTTTTGGATCAAAATAGTTGGGAGCACCAGTTGGTCGATAGAAATAGACACTTGGTGTGTGGAACCTTGGCACCACTAAGTCAACATTGGCGTTCCACAAAGCCTGCCGTGGCGTCTCCTGAGCCGGCTGCACCATTGTTGACTCCTTCACATTGATGACTACCATCTTTTTAGATTAGGAACTGCAATTTCATAAGGAAACTCAGAGATGAGGATTTGCTTATAAAATTAATAACAAGCCAAGTATAGATATGTAAAATCTAGAACCAATTTGATTGCATTAAATTGTATATATTTCCAAGTATATGTCTTCAGAAAACAGACTAACCTTGTTTGCTTATAAAATTTATACCAAGAAAAAGTAGAAATCTGGTAAAATTTCAAACCAATTTGATTCATTAAATTTTTTACTTTGAAGATCAGGTTGTATCGTGGTAAAAAGTCGATTGCGGTAATAAACTATATAAAATAAGAAAAATATTAAGAAAACATACATTTTTTTAGTATATCAAAAAAAGTGAATATAGTCAATAGTTCAAAAATTGACTGCTCAATCGCAAAACTCGTAAAAATCCATGCAATTTGCAAACTATTAATTTAAATTCTTTCATTGAATTAAATCCTTTCAGAAAATACGTTGGTAAAAAAATTCAAACATCAATCGAAGAAATGGATTCTGGAGATCAAATCACTTTATGGATAATTTTATTTGTGATTATGAATAAGGATAAATGATTCAGAAGTCAACATTTCAGACATGACGGCTACATGCATACTAATGACTAACAACATTAAATGCATTAACAAGAAGCTTAGTCATAAATGCAATATATCCATTACCACCTCATTTTTTAGATTGCATGTCACCATGAAACTCGTTAATACTGAAAACGACTCTACTAACATTACATTATAAATTCATTTATACTAAAAAAAGTTGTGAACCTGAAACATATAACAAAAAGATGAAATGAAGAGAAAAGTAGTACCTCGGAAATGGAGAAGAGGAGGAATGTAGGTGAGTGGGAGAGAAGAAAAGGGTTCTTGGTAAAGGTGTGTTGAGAAGCGATTATTTATAATACTGCAAGAAACAGATAAAATGGATTAAAGCAAAGCAAAAAGAAAAAACAAGAACTCATCGACTGCACCTACTGATGCTGACTATTCCCCTACTGCCCCGTAGCGACTCCACTTGTTGGTATCCCTCATTAACCCCGTTACTGTGGCCTTTTTTTTATTAGACTTGTTTATCAATGTTGACAAAGTTGGTGAGACCTTCACAAGTCACAACCCCCCAATGGCCGTCCTGTCCATTTCAAGCTGCTCAACCAGTTAATCGACTCGTTTAGGACGAGTCAATTTCCAAAGTTTTTTAAAAAAACTGCTGAATTTTTAACATCAACATCAACTAAACCACAAAATATAGACCTTGAAAAATACTGCCAATAACTAAGAAAAGAAACAGAAAATTCTGCCGCAACGGCAAGAATCGATTGAATTGATCATTTTGTTTTTCTTTCTTGGATCGTGGAATCAATTGAGTAAATTGAATGGTTTTACAACTATCTATCTTCAATGTCTACTGTTGTTGAATTTGAAAAAATGGAGAAAAACTCTCTAGCACAGCTCGTCTTTTCGCTGCCCTTCTGAAAGGCTTGCGGTTCCGCCACCACAATTGATCAATCCCGCTAGAACGGTTATACATATTACTATTACTGTTCGCAATTCCCTCCATCTTCTGCGTCAGACTACTTTCGTTTTCATTCGACTTCTTTCTCAACTTGCTGTGTTGAGCAGAAGGCGTTTTCGGCTCTACAAAATTACCACTTGTTGATCTGCCACAAATCCAAAAGACAGTTGAGTTTGAGCATATACATGATATGGATTTCTACAAGATACTAAGACTGAAAATTCTGTTCTTTTTTTTCAAAAACAATTTCCATTCCTTTGTTTATAACATGATTCATAATCAAGATTATCTTAATCAAAATCAAGCAATGAACTAACCTCTCGTGATCCATTGGGAGTGGTTCTGATAACAGTTCCGTCTCAGGCTTGCACGCGGCACAGACAAAAATCTTCGGCGCACATTGTAACTTGAGACAATCAACGTGATACCACTCATCACATTGATCACAGTAAACGTTCGGTCTGACATCATAAGGTTTTCGGCAAATGCAGTACAACATACTTCGGTTTCTCAGTAACTGCAGCCACAAGCTATGGTTAGTAATGAAACGATATAGAGTGGTATTCAGCTGCAATATGTTTCAATTTTATACCTCAAGTTCCTTTCCTAGGTAAACAGGCAATTTTTCACCCTCCAAAATAAGTTCAAATACTTTGTCTAAGCCAAGAGCTCCAGAATCCATCACAACCTGTTAACGGCAACTCAAAACCATCAAATAAAAACCAAAATAAATTAAATGGCAGTTCATTAGCAACATTTTATCAACCTTCTTGGCACGATTTGCCCATTGCAAGCCAATCTGCTTCAAGTCCATTAGTTTCTGCCTAAAGAAATCTTCAGAAGGTATGTCTATAGCCAGTCCCTGCCACAAATTTACAAAAAGCATTTATCAATACAAAATTCAAGACATATATAAAAATGAAACAACTATAATCCGAGAGTGCAAAATAAGAAGAGGAGAATAAGTAAGAGATAAGCCCATGCCTAGTGCAGCAAAGATTGCATTGAATGGGATTAAAAGTCCAGAGTCCATATTATGCCACATCAAAATGACTGATCACAGTAATAAAGATGGTAAGTGTGGTTTATAATACGGTGTTTTTTACCTCTTAAATCAACTCTACTCTTTTAAATGTTAACACTTGTTTCATAATGTAACTATAATTATATTGTATCAAAAAATCGTATTCTTAATCAATCCAGTATTTGCCTTTTGGTTGTAACTATGCACTTGAACAAAAAACCTTTAAGGACTCCTGGAAACATTAAGAAAATATTACCTACCAAACAACGCAAAGTTCCTACAGTAACTTAAGTCTCCCCCCCACCCCCCAAAAAGAAAATCACAGACAAGTTCTAAAAGCAATTATCCACCAACTAATTATATATAATAAAAACATGGGTGAAAGTGTACTTGTCAAAAGCAGAAACTAAGTATTTATATCTTCAGATACCTCTTTGATATACAATTGAATCTGTTTCATAGTGGGCTTCTGAGAACCTTCCAATAGTCTCTTAACTCTAACCCTCCACCAATATCTAGCTAACGCCAGCTGAAGGTCACTACTATCTTGATGATCATATACACCTCCCACTGTAGAGACCTGCAAAAGAAAATCACTATCAATGAAGGAAGTTCTACTAACCGCTGCATAAAATGCATATTTTCTCATGCCACTGGCATTTCTGCTAGTTTACGAAGGTGCAGTTATAGCTTCTAGAAGTCACCAATTAATAATGCACAAACCCAGAAATAATCAAAATTTAAAAAGTATAGGATTAGAAATAATTAACTTCAACCATAGTATTATACCACCTAATACCTGTGAATCAGATTTCTTTGTTGCCACCCATTGTAAAGAAATAATTAGAGAAAGCTAGAGTTGCACGTGCTCTTTTAGAAAACATCAAGATGTAGCAATCAAGCAACTAAAATAATGAACAGACCGTTATTTTGACTCGAATGAACACAATATTTGGAAATATGGGCTCAGTTACAAGATGAATCTATAATCTTCCTTTCACTATCTTTATTTTAAAATTTCTCAAAAATAATGTACAAGTTGATAAATTGAACCAATATTAGTATTGCCATCAGGCTCTGGGCAATTCGCGGTATACTGTGATACCTCGATGTAGGATTGAGTTGTCTGTTGATGCAGCATGGCAATGTGATTGCCTAAGCCTCAAGACAGTTTAAGAGGCATGAGCAAAATTACCCGACATATAACTTAGAATTGGCAGCGGTTGTGTTTGTACTCAAGATATGGAGGCATTACTTGTACATGGAGACTTTTAAGATCTTCACAGATCATAAGATTCTGAAGTACATTTTTGGGCAACGAGATTTGAACTTGAGACAGAGACGTTGGTTGGAGTTGCTAAAAGATTATGATTGTACTATATCATATCATCCTGACAAGGCTAACGTCGTAGTCGATGCTTTGAGTAGAAAGTCGATGGGGAGTTTGGCTCACATCGCTGTTGAGAGACGACCTGCAGTGTCGGAACTACAGAGATTGATGGAGAACGGAGTTGAGTTGCAGTTTGATGACTCTGGGGCTTTGCTAGGACATGTTGAGGCGAGACCCGTATTTCTGAGAGTTCGGAGTCGAATTTGGGGATTCTGACTTATGGATCGCGAGTCAATAATCTTAAGGTACCTCGGAAACAGTTTCATGAATTGTCGAATCTCGGAGACTAAAACATAATTTTACATCGGTCGGGGACCAAACTGTAATTTTACGTAGATTTTGGATTTTGACTTGAAAGTGATAGATTCACTTTCATATTATATTTGGGCGACTTCGAGGGTCTACATTTGCATTTGCGTATCATGCATTTGGTATTGTCATAGTACCACATTGTGATATTTGTGTTGTTTTATGTGTACAGCTTCTTGTTATTGCCAGCGAGATCAACCACCGACGAGTGAGACTTGACTGGTGTGGCAGTTTGGATTGTCAGGTGAGTGAATAGCAGCTCCAGATACATTGGTTGTGTCTCAAACTCTATTTACTTATTTTTGATGTGTTGGCTTTAAATATGAAAATGGACTAATCTAAAGGATTGACTATGATAAACTGGTTATTTGTGTAATAATCAGTATTGGTTTTGAACTGATATATATATATTATATATCTTTGATATGATTTTAAATGTTGGATTGCATGATATAATTTTGTACTATACGATAGTACGTTTTGGTTTTCGATATGAGGACACATGTGCTACAAGGTGTGTAGCCTTTGGTATACCAATGTCTGATATAGCCCAGCTACCAGGGTTGTCGATAGCCATGTTACCCCGATCAGGCACATGATTTGTTTATGATAAAGGTGGGTCCTTATCACTATGGTTGGCCCACACATTTCGTGATACTTGACAGAGTCCATATCACGCTTGCTTAGTCTCATATCGCTTGTATATGTTTTGACATGAAAATGCTGATTTAAAATCTTAAATGATTTTATTGCGCCTATGCATGTTGTTTGCATTGGATGCAAATGATTTTGAAATGATTTTCGAAAGGCTATATATATATACTTACAAGTATTGCTTGTGGTATTTGCGAATTATTTTCAAAATAGACTCTGTGAGGCACGTATGAGGCGCTCTGGAGTTTTATTCCTCACTAAGATTAACTCCCGTTTTCTTTTCTGTTGTGGATGATTTTATCTTCCAGGTGCACAGATTTGGCTTCGGCGATTATTTCGCATCTCGGACACCCGTGAGGAGATATTTTGGTTAGTGATGCCTATTGTTCGGGTTTCTTTTATTTTGTAGAGCTTCATACCAGATTACTGTGGAGTGTTGGGTTGTCTGTATACTCTGATATATTAATTGTATTTGATTTTACCAGAGTATATGATTTGTATACATTTGGTATATATTTATATATTGAGTTATATATAAATTGTTTTAAATTATTAAATATTTTTTTCCAAATAAATGTTTTGGAAATTTAATGTTTGGGCAGCACATCTTATTCTTTGGAAGGCTTGTGCGAGATGGGCTGGCTTTCACAGACGGTCTGCCTCGTACGCCGGTCATGGTCCCGGTAATGGGTCGTGACATCTTGTCACTTGGTTAGTTCAATCCAAATATATATGATGTTCAAAGCAAAAAGGATACCAATTGTAACAGAAAGGATACCGATTGTAAATGATTCAAATCAATAAAGATGCACACAATCAAATTCATGCACACTTCTCCTTCTTTTTGTATCATCAAAAAGATATGCAAAAATTAGCACTTCTCCCCCTTTTTCAAACAAAATATGATTGAAATCATTTAGCAGAATTAGCTCCTCCTATGTGAAAGATATTTTCAGTGAAAGCATTTTAAAAACAAAACTCCCCCTGAATATTTCAAAATATGCATATAGGGTAAAAATCATCATCATCACTGGAACTTGAATCATCAGCAAGAATCCTTCTTTTTCTTCTTTTGCTATGCTTTTTAAGGTGTGGACAGTCCGGTCTAGTATGACCCGGTTCATTACATCCATAGCAAATAAGCTTTCCCTTTTTCTTGCTGGTCTTTTTTGCCTCTCTTTCCTTGTTGAGAAATTTCACCTCTTCATGGTCAGCTTATGCTTCCTTATCATCCTCACTTAAACTTTCAATATATTTTGAGGATGCCTTGAGAGCGATGCCGATATCCTTTTTTCTTTTCTTCTTGCCTTCATTTTCGTCTTCCAAACACATTTCATGTATGAGTAAGGATCCAAGTAGTTCTTCCAAAGGCAATAAGTTCAGATCTTTGGCTTCAAGGATGACATCTTTCTTGGAAGCCCATGATTTTGGCAAAGATCTCAGAATCTTCCTCACAATCTCAGAATTAGTGTACGATTTTCCAATAGATTTGAGCCTATTGATGATGTCGTTGAATTGATCAAACATATCTTGAATGGATTCATCCTCCTCCATCTTGAACATCTCGTGTTTATGAACAATGAGGGAGATCTTGTTCTCCTTGACTTGTGAGGTGCCCTCATAAGTAATCTCCAGAGTTTTCCAAATTTCATGAGCATTCTCACACTGCTGGACTTTATTGAATTGAGATCTACTTAATGCACAAAAAAGAATGTGCATAGCTTTGTTGTAGTAGTGCACCATCATTTTGTCTTGATCTGTCCATTCTTCTTTTGATTTGATCCTTTCAACACCATTTGTTTTCTTCTTGGGAACATAAGATCCAGTTTCCATAGCATCCCAAATTTCTTCAGCTTCGTACTTGAGAAATACCATCATTCTCGTCTTCTAGTATGTGTAATCACTGTCATCAAAGAAATGAGCACAATTAATAGTCAAACCTTCATATTTGTAGATATCATTTGAAAATGCCATTTTTTGGAATCTTTAACTCTTTGGATGTTAAGCCAAAAAAATAATATCAAGAGCACTAGCTCTGATACCAATTAAAGAGTCCCAATATGCAGTGGAAATGACACTCCAAGATGGGTGAATTGGATTTTTAGTAAGTTCAAAAAAATTTTGTTGAAAATCTTTTGCAAACTAACACAAATAACAAAGTTCTTTTAAATGAAAATCAAAGTCAAATGCGGAAGCTCTAAAGATCCAATCCACACACTCAATAATGAATCAAATGCAAGCGTAAATCAAATAAAGAGAGTAAAAGAGAGAGAAAATCAACACTCAATATTTATAGTGGTTCGATCATCTTGACCTACGTCCACTCCTCTAGATTCACTGGAGAGTTCAATCAATTATCTCCTCACTTCCGGGTGGAGGAAAACCGTTTACAACAACTTGTTTTTGCAGGATATACAAGCAAACCGTAATACCTTGTTTTTACCGGATTAACAAGAAAACTGTTACACTTTTTTTTAGGACAAAACAAGCAAATCACACCTCTAGTTTTTACGGGATCAACTAGGAAACCAAACCACTAGTTTTTACGGGATTAACTAGGAAACCGAACCACTAGTTTTTACGGGATTAACTAGAAAACCGAAACTCTAGTTTTCTAAGGCTCACTAGAAAACATATCTACCCCAAGCAAATAACTTTTCTTATTACAAAGTTAACCCAAAGATGTAATATATTAAAGCTCACACCAACCCAACAAAAGGATAGCAAGTAAATAGCTCAATAAGGGTTGTAAAGGTAGAGAAGAGAGATAGAAAGATTAGCAAGTGTTAGCAAAGGTATCTCTCCTTTCTCTTCTGTTTTTGGACATCTATTTATAGCTACTCTTCGAAATGTAGCCGTTGTAGCCTTGAAATAGTCGTTGGAGCCTTGAATTAGCCGTTGAAAAATAACACAAATCATGCTCAGTACTGACGTCACCCTTTACTACGTGTGTTGTTCTTCTTCTATGCGAGTAGTTCTTCATTCCATCTGAGTTCTGCATGATGTGTATGCAAGTCTGCGTACGTTGCAAGAACTCCAGTGGTCTCGGCTTTTAGTGGATTAGCATCTACGTGCGTTGTTCATTCTTCTATGTGCGTTGATCACTCTTCAACGTGCATTGCAATGAATTTCAGAATGAACATTTTCCACCTAGTGGCTTCCTACGTGTGTTGCACTGTGCTCTGTGTGAGTAGACGTATGATCAACCTCTGCACCTCTGATTTTGCATGTGATTTGTGTCAAAGATTTCAAATTCAAATTTCTTGCCTTGTTAGATAGTCTAGCTCATCTCGTCTATGTGCGTTGCTGATCTCTTCTGTGTGCATAGCATTTCTCTTTGAAGATCACACCTTTGCTCATCAACACGCCTTGTTCATCCTTCAACTTGTCTCTACGTGCCTTGACCTTTTTCTGGATGCTCGTAAACATGCGTAGCACTAACTACTGCATACGTAGAGAACGATCTGATGCTTTCTACCTTCACTGCCATACATGTCTACGTGCGTTGTAAGCTCCTCTGTGTATATAGAATTGTAATACCCCGAATAATTTTTATAATTTTTTTATATATTTATATTTGGAGTAATTATTTTGAATAATTATTGGTGGATAATTATTCTTGGGAATAATTATTTTTGGATAATTATTTTTAATAAATTTGGGTAAAAAATTTATATAATATTTTTTGGTGTTAATATGATTTTTGAGGTATATGGGGTAATTAAATTAAGTGGAAATTGGTTGGAATTGAAAAAAAGAAAAAAAAATGAAAGAAAAGAAAATCAGAAACGGACTACAGGTCGTCTGCAGTTGGACCAAACAGCGTGTCGTTTCGCGTGTGTGCACAGTCGTCCGTGTGAAGGAACGAAACGACATGTTGTTTGCTTCGAAGAGGAAACGACAAGTCGTTCACGTTGACGGACGTTTGGTCGTTCGTTCAGAAGGGAAAAACGACGTGTCGTTCGCGTCCCAAACGACGTGTCGTTCG
>CAODLS010673540.1:0-11998 GCA_948243855.1 Flueggea neowawraea | reverse complement strand
TGTAAGAGTTCTCACTTAGCTAGAAAGTGAAGTTGTAATCTTTGTGAAGATTGATAGTGGAAATCCTAAGTGGTGATACTTAGGTAGTGGATGTAGGCATCAAGTTGG
Source organism: Flueggea neowawraea (assembly GCA_948243855.1). Lineage (NCBI taxonomy): Eukaryota > Viridiplantae > Streptophyta > Magnoliopsida > Malpighiales > Phyllanthaceae > Flueggea > Flueggea neowawraea. The sequence continues at coordinate 11,890 of CAODLS010673540.1, read as the reverse complement.
CCGAACCACTATAAGTTCTTGGTGTTCTTTCATTTACCGCAATTATTTTCGAAGAAAATTCAAAGCTTCTAATATCACACTATTTAACCCCCCTTCTAGTGTGATTATCGACTCAACATCCCTATGATTAGCATGAAATTTCCATCAGCAACCTGAACAGACTTAATAGGCTAGAGAGCTGAGGATAGAAGAATTACTAGTCATATGATTGGTGGCCTCGGAATCAATAACCCAAGTATTAAAACAAGTAGAATTAATGGAAAAACCACAATTACCTTTTTGAGAAGATACCCGAGATACATGGGAAGCAGAAGATGTGGTAACATTAGATGTGGTAGTAACATTTTGGGTAGATTTTTTATTTCTCCTCTCAGCTTGCTTAAGTTTATACCATTATGGGTAGCCATGTTTTTCCAACAAACATCAATCGTATGTGTATTCTTGTGGTAGTAGGTACAAAAATGAAATGAAGAAGCTATGGAATCTGCAAGAGCTGAAACAGGAGTGCCTTTTTGGACTGTTAGAGCTGAAGCCTCAGGGTGAGTATCTGCCCCCATGGTTACTTATCACTGTACTTCTCGACGAACCAAGGAATATGCTTCTTCTAATCTTGGCAAAAGAGAAGTAGCTAGAACACGACTACTAACCTGATCCAAATTATGATCAAGACCAGCAAGAAAAATATAGACTCTATCTTTTGCAGTACGATTTCTATATTTTTCAATATTAGTAGTGCAAGTCATATAATTTGGTCTTCGATAATCAAGCTCCATAAAGATTGAGTTTAACTCATTGTAGTATTCTGCTAAAGCTCGAACATCTTGACGCAATTGAAAAGACTTTTTCATGAGTTCCTATACTTGAAAAGAGTCGTATACATCAAGGTAACTTTGTTTTACAACATCCTAGACTTTCTTTGTTGTTCCACACTGCACAAAGTGTGACATCAGATTATCGCTCATTGAATTTATGAGCCAAGAGTTAACTAGTGCATCTTCAGCCTCCAATTCATCATAGCCTGAATCATTTTCTGTCAGTTGAACCTTTTTCTTGTTGATATAACCCATATTTTTTCTGCCAGCAATATAGAATTTTAGACCAAACCCGATAGTTAGTGTCACAACCCAATTCCGAACCATGACCAGTGTATGAGTCGAATCGTCAGTGGGAGATCGACCCATCTCGCACAAGGCTCAGAGTACAGAACTTCTACCTAAATTCATATTCAAATAAATAAATAATAATATCAAATAAAATTTTAAACCTCATTTGATAAAGTAAAATGATATAATATTAATTACATAAAATATCTCAAATTAAAAACAATTGAAATATCAGAAACACGAAACAGTCACAGAAACCCAGTATGGAGCATCTAACAAAATACAAACTGAGACCCGATCAAAATGGCAAAAACTACCAAATCAGACAATGCCTCGCTGAGCTGAAGGTATCAACCGACTGCTGAGCCAAAAGTCAACCTAAAAACATGAATATAAATAAACAAAGAAAAGGAAGGGAGTAAGAACTCAGTGAGGAATTGCACTCCATATTGCCTCATATGTGCCTCACAAAAACTGTTTTAAAAATAGTTTGAAAGTACCGCATGCAGGTATCAAGAGGTTTACATACATATACACACTATGTACATAGTAGAGTTTCAAAGAAACATTTCAAAAAACGTTTGCAACCAAAGCAAACAGCATGCACAAAACATTTTAGAACCAAACAAAATCCTTCAAGAATGTCATCAAAATAAACTAAGGCTGAGAATACTTTCAAACAAAGTGAAACTCTTCAGAAAATATTTTATCTTAACAAAGGTTCCAAAAACAAAAAACCTTTTTAAGTTGTACTAAAAATTTCAGAACAGAAATAAAAAATTCTTTCAAATTGTTATTGAAAATTTCAGAACAAAGCTCAAAAACCTTTATAGCTTTTCTAGAAATTTCAAAGTCAAATGTTTGCCACGTAAGCCTCATAATAATAATAATATCATTTGCAAAAACATAATATCGCGGATAAGAGACCATAAACAAAGATATAACAGGTGTGGTATCTGCCACAACTCCAGTATATAAACGTGGCCTCTGCCACTAATAAAAAACAAATCATGTGTCAGATCATACGACCGAGCATATAAAAAACAAAGAGAGATATATAAAATATAACTTATAAATCAAAGTCCAAGAAACGAATTACTGATTATCAACGAAAATTCATAAATTAAGTATATACATATTTTTCAAAAATTTACATCAGAAAATGGTTGTAATATAATACTACTAGAACAAATTTCATGCATATATAGAAGCAGAAACAAAGAGTTATATACAAAAATATGATTTTATCAGAAATCAGAAACAAACATAAAAATTAGAGACAAAGATCAGGAATCAGAAATAGTGTGAAAACATATGATATATGTTTTTCAGAAACATCAGAAACTGAGAATTAAGTATAGTGTACAAAAACAAAACATGCAAGCCAAAATAAAAAACAGAGAGAGAGGATATGTATACACATATATATATCAGGTTTCAAAAACAGGATGCTGAATATAAATTCACAAAATCATATTATTAATTTAACCAACTCTTAGATTAGTTCAATTTCAGAATATGTGTTGAACACAACCAAAAACAAATATAATTTTAAGACGCAACCTATGTACCTGAAGCTGTCATCCACTCACCTGGATGCCGAACGAATAATCCAACTCACAGTCCGCTAGTTAATAACTAGTCCCCTCGAAAACCAAATTGAACTGAAACAAATATTTTCACAAAGAATAACACGGTGACTGTGGCAATACAGAATATGCATGAAATGCAAATGCAGATTCAAATGTCATCGGCGTCAATAATTCTTTCTCAATCAAAAGTCTAACACTCACCAAAATTCGGACCTCGATGTAATTCTACAACTCGGTCTCCAAACTGTTCAGAATTTATTAAACAATACTCAAGGTATTTTCTATTATCAAATCTGACCACAAAATATTCAGAAACTATATTTTAACCCAAAAGTTGTAAAATATCTAGTTTAGCCCCTTTAGAAAATTACCCAAAAAGTCCTTCTCTCGATTCAACCGATAAAAATTATTTTCGAACATCCACATATGTCAATCTTAGCCTCAAGAACTCACATATATAATCAGTTTCTAAAAACCAACTCAAAATCACCATTATTAGGCTCAAACCCGAACTAAACCCTAGCTCAGTCAATAACTCATCAAATATCTTGACTCAAAGCTTGATTAATGTTAATATAACCTCAAACAATCATAATATAACAACCCAAAATATCCATTTCAACAGAAACATGCAAAATCCTAAACCCATCTCATTTTTGGCCTAAACTAATTTCAGAAATTAAATGCATGAAATGGATGAAAAGGACTGATTGGAACTGAAATATTACCTCCAGAGATGTTTAGGAACGTTGGGGAAGCAGTGAGGAGAAGATAGGATCGATCCAGAGTTGAGAGAGAGTGAAAAATGAGACTTACGGACGAAAGGGTTGGGTTTTGGGGTTTAAAACGACCAAGGATTGAAACACATCGTTTTAGTATTTTTCAAAGGCAACATACGTTATTCTCTCATGCAACGTACATATTGGTGTCACAACATAAGTTACAAAGTGTACAACGTACGTTGTCATGGTCAATAATGCGTCTAGGAGCTTCTGTTTTGAAAACGTAGTAGCACAAGGTACGTTATAAAAAAGCAACATACGTTGATCATCTTTCCTTCTCAGATAACGTATGTTATCTTACCACAACGTATGTTATGAAATAATTTCAGATGACGTACATCCCACAACTTCTAACGTACGTTGACATATTTTAGACAACATTCCTCGACTTCCTTTGCTTCCAAACGCGGGTCGGATCATTCCCCATGCCTGATAACACCCGACCTCACAAAAAAAACATCTTAAAACATTCTAAACTTCATCTCAAACATTTGAGAATCAAATTAGAACTAAGATCATTCGAAATTGAATGATGTTCCACTAAAGATCTTGTCAGAATTGGTCGGAATGCTACAGAAACGGGAGGGATATTACAGTTAGTGCCATCTAAGTTAATATGGATGGACGAATGAGTATCTTGAATGGTCATAGTGATTATTTTTCTTGCCGCCAAAAGAATCAGCCCCAGTTATGGTAGACATACTATGGTCTGGCTAGGATTCTAAGGAAGAAGAAGGTTGGAAAATTTAGAAGAGACAAGCGGCTAGGGTTTTAGAGCCTATGCTCTGATACCAAGTTGAAAATATGCAGAATAATTCTCTTGTTCTATATAATTCACTATATATACAAGATATCAGTACCAATATTGGTAAGTAGATCAACTATATAGCTGTAAATATATTATTTAACTAAAGGAGACTATACAAGAAATATGTATGGAAACAATATAGAGAATAACATGTTTTCTAATGTATATATATATATATATATAGACATGTTAACGGTTCCAGAACCGCTGGTTATGGTTCATGAAACGACGATTTCGGTTTCTGGAATGGGGAAACCCGAACCAAACAGTGGTTCCACGGTTTGGTCCGGTTCCGGGCCGATTCAGGGTTTGACTGGTTAAACTGCCGGTTCCGGTTCGACCCGTTTTTTCTTTTTTTTTTTGATTTTGTAATTAATTTTTATCCCGTTACGTTTTCACTTTGGTATCAGTTTGAATTCGTTAAATGCACTTTTAAATATAGATATTCTCTACTAAATTTTAATTATATTTCTATTTCTATTTAATAAGTAGTTAATTTTTACAAATATAAAAAAGATAAATGGTGTATAATTATAATAATTACTAATAATTTGGTATATAATATTTTTTTAATGAAAATGTACAAACAATTGGCATGCAATTATAATAATTATAATAATTAATAGAAGTGTAAGACTAGAATTAGAAGTAGTTAATTTATACAAGTGAAAAAAAATTTTAAAAAAATTGAACCACCTTGTCAACGGTTTTAAAAACCCTTGAACCGTCAGTTTTGTACTGTGCAGTTCACGGTTCCTTGTCGGTTCCAGTTTTGATCAGTTCGGTTCGCAGGTTCGAATTCGGTTTTCACACGTATATATATATGTACTAGCTGAAGACCTGAGCGATGCGATTGGATTTGAGGGGAATACAAAAAACATTTAATATTATATTTAAATGTGAAAATGAAATTATAGTGCGACATTTTTTGTTGATTTATGAACACACTGACATTTTTTCTTGAGAGTAAATGTATGCATCAGCCGTATTGCATGTACAAAATTTGATGCGGTGATCTACATACGATTAAATCATCTCATTAATTAAGATATAAATATTATCTTGAATGTTTATTTAAATACATCATTTTTCATTTCAGTAATAAACATCTTGACTTTTTTATTGCAAAAAAATTATGCATCATTCATATTTCGGCTACAAATTTCAAAAAATCTCTTTGTATATAACATTTTTCGTGGAGTTGCTCGAATTGCTTTCATTGTCATGGATGAGTATCTTCAATCAAACTCTACTTTTTACTCTGAAAACAGCAACATACATCTGACTGTGACAAAATACAGGCTTGAGAAGGTAAATACCGACATGTGAAAGTATCAGAATTGATTAAGAATTGAATCAAACAAGACATGAAAAGAATTGATTAAATATCAATGATTAAGAATGAAATCAAATCAGAAATGAAAAGAATTGATTAATAATTTCAATCTAGCTTGAAAACATGTGACGAAATTTCAAAATCAAAACTGAAAATAGGAAATGTTAATGCAGTGGGTTTGTGTATGTCCAGAAATCTAGATCTTTATATAAGTTATTGAAATCTAGATCTTTGTGCTATACTGAAAATGGATTAGAGGTTAAAAATCTATTGTGTAGGGTGTTTTACGTGTTTATTGATTGGTTTGATTACCTCATCAGTTGATTGGTTTTAACTTAGCATGTTTTGAATAATAAAAAACTAAGAATTATTTTTAGACTATGGTTTAAATGAACACAAAACTAATAAAATATGTGAACACATATAAAAGGCACAAAATATCAAAAAGTAATTATCCAAACATAATCACATACTTTTAAAGTTGTCAATATATATAGTTAACATGAAACATTACACTTAGAATTAAACATCATATAGTGAATTTACAAAAGAAAACAAACAGAGACTTATGATAGAGACGAAAACTTATAGATTGTGAGACCGAATATATGGTAGTCGAGATCAAAAAATACAACTAAAAAAACAAAATGAAACTTGTTAGAAACGATAACATATAGTTTTGGATACATAAAATAAAAGCCTATGTTTTCATGTTGAATACAAAGAATAACATACATTGCTTACTTGTAAAGAACGTAGGGTTTTAAAATCAACATATCAGTGTTTATATAGTAAATTGAACACAGAAGGCCGTGAGTGGCTAAATTTACTGAAAAATCAAATCAAAATATTAATATTGCACCAATTAAGCAATTTATGCATGAATGATTAATATTGCATCAAGCAAGCAATTTTCCTTGTTTGAGTCCTTCTCTCCCATGTAAGATTTTCGAGCTGATTTTGTGGATTTGCATAGTCTCAGTGCCTTATTTGAGTCCTTCTCTCGCATGTTATTTGGAAGGCTTTCCTTATAATTTCAAATTACTCATGGGATTGCAGCTTATTTGGACATCTTTATTATTTGATTCATTTTCTCGCAGGTATCTAATATTGAATACGTTTCAATCCTCTGAAAATGTGGTTGTTTCTATAATGGTGATTGTAAATTATTAGTGATTTATTAATTTCTAGTTCAATTTTTGAATGTAGGGATTATACTAATTTGTTTCTATATATAAATCTTTATGAATAAAATCAACAGCTTCTTTTGTTTTTATATATAATATCGTTCACCAAATCAGTTGCATTTATACAATACAAAATTATCTGTTGAATGACATATAATATGCTAATAAATTGTGAAATGTTATTCAGTTAAATTGACAAATATCATAACATTAGTGAATGTATTTTATTTTATATTAATATATAAAACAATAGCCCATTAATCGCATGATGTAATTTTTTTGAATGAATTGGTCTGAATCATATTAGGCCTGGTCTAGTACGGCCTAACCCAACCTACTAGGCTGAAAAAACGTGCCATGGCCTGATCTAGTGCCCAGCCTACTATGCAGTAATGTGACCAACAAGTTTACCAAACTCAGTCATGGCTCCATCCTTTATGCTACAACAGAGTTGAGAGATGAGATTGTTTCGTGACGTGTCATCACTCTCGCATCAACTAACATACAAGACCAATGATAGTTATAATTTTTATTTTTTTTTATAAATTTAGAGCGGATAATATATTAGACATAGTTTATATGTATTCACAATTTATTTTTACAAATCTATTATTATCAATTCGTAATTTATTTTCACAATATGTAGAATTATAGTTACCTTTGTTTAGTTTTATTGCAGTATTTCAGCCGAATTGTGAAAATCAGAGGAGAGGATTTGCCGTCCCTGGAGGATGGCCTTTATGCTTTTACCACCAACTTCACTTTTTCTCTTGAGCTTTGACAAATTTTCTGCCAATCTTTTCCGACTTTGGACATATCTTGTTGAACTTTTGCTGTCTTTCTTTTTTTATTTTTCAATTCCTTTCATGTTTGGTTCAATGGTCAAAATGCCACATAAGAGGGATTGAGGGTAAAAAGGATATCATCAAACCTCCTTTCAAGATCTGGGTTATGAAGAACTGAAGTACTGAGCAATCGAAGTGTAAAAAAGAAAGGTTAAATTAAATGGGGATGGGACCGCAACATAAGTGGTGTGCTATGGCCACTGAAATCATGCAAAAGGCCTACCAATCCAATGCCATTCTTGAAATAAACATATACACACACGGACTTCACATTCACAATTTGTTGGTGCCAATTTTTTTGAATTAGGTTAATATTGGCGGGAGTTGGTTTTAGGTTTTGGTGAATAATTATTAGCTTTGAAAAAAATGTCCACACTTGTGAAGCTTATAAAAAAAAGAATGTCTTGTGCAACATACATTATTGAGATATATTGTTACTATGATGATATGTGTGTTATTTTATTAGAAGCCTTCATTACCTATATTCGATTGATGCTAAGGTATTTATTGCCAACTTTGGCATACAATTTTAAAACCTTTTCTTTTTTAACATCAATAAATTTTTAAAACTTAATTTAAATGGGCAAAATACAAAAATATGTTTCTTTTAAAATTTAATTACAAATTTATGAACTACAAATACGGAATAAACCCCGTATAGCGCCTCCAAATATTCAACAAGCTGATTTCAACTTTTTATACGGAAGCAATAAATAGCTTTGTACCTCTTACATATACTCTTGGTTTTCACACTAATCAATAACAACTGCCACTTCTATTCTACAAACAAAATAAATCAGCTTTTTTGTTTCTATCGATCAAAACAAAATAGAATTATTTCTTTTTGTACATAAAATTTTTTATTTTTTGTCCTTTTTTATTTTTTGATATTTAGCCCATTTTTTCTTTTATTTTTAATTAGTTTTCTTGTTTTCCCTAGTTTTTTATTTTTAATTTCTTTTAAATTTAAAGTAGATAATTCTTAAATAAATCTTTTAAAATTCTTAAAAAAATAAATTTAAAATGAAATCAAATAAACCTTTTAAATAAAATAAACTTAAAAAAAAATTAAAATATATCTAAAATATATCTTTTAAAATCCTTAAATAAACCTTTCTAAACTTAAAATAAACCTAAAATAAATTTAAAATAAACCTTTTAAAATTCGTAAATAAACCTTTTTGAAATCTTTAAAGTGAAAATTAAAAACTAACCTTAAATAAACCTTTTAAAATAAAACTAAACCTAAAATAAACCCTTTTAAAAAACTAAAATAAACCTAAAATAAACTGTGTATACTCCTTAAACTTAAAATAAGCCTTTTAAAATTTGTAAATAAACCCTTTTGAAATATTTAAAGTGAAAGTGAAAATTAAAAGCTAACTTTAACTAAACCTTTTTAAAAACTAAAATAAACTGTTTATTCTCCTTAAACTTAAAATAAACTTAAAATAAAATTAAAATAAACCTAAAGTAAACTTAAAGTAAACTTAAAATAAACTTTTAAAAAACTAATATAAAACTGAAATAAACCTTTGAAATCCTTAAATAAACCTTTTAAAATTTAAAATAAAACTAAAATAAACTTTTAAAAAAATTAATTTAAAATTAAATTTTCTAAAAATCTTTCAGAAAATTTTTAAAAATATTTTAACATTTTATATATTTTTTAAATAGGCAATAAAATGGAAAATGTGAAGTAAAGCAACTAGGGAGGAAACCATTTTGTTTTGAAAACGGAGCATACTTTCAATCACCTCACTTTACTAGATGAGCCTCAATTCTGTTTTCCTATTTCAACAACATAAAAATCTGAAATAATAATCCAATATATCATCACTACATGAAATGGAAAAGCTATGCCCGTCAAATACACTGAAATTACAGAACTTGTGAAGATGAAAACAAAGCCAGGCATATCCAAAAACAACAGTAAGATATTCGAACTTCATTAGACGAAATTAAACTACAAATCACCAATAAGACCACTAATATTTTTTTTTTGTTTCTCCAACATCACTAACACATCATAATAATCCACGAGAATCAAATAGTGAGTAAATTATTTCTTCAAAACAGAACACGTATGAAGAGAGAGATTGGATGGAGTGAAGGTTAGATCTCGGAGGTTCATGAATCAACAGATCTATCGAAGCGAAGGGACGAGGCGGAGAAGAATGCGTACAACAGCAGTGCAAATTAGCGGCGGAGGAAGAACACACAACGTTCGATGCATTTAAGGAAGAGTTCAGATCTAAAGTTTTAGTCAACGTGTTTCCGGTGCGAAGAAGCAAAGGTTAGGTGGAGATCGCAGAAAGGGAGAGAGAAAGAGAGAGGCAGTGGTGGTGTAGATGAAAGGAGGAGAGAGAGAAAGTGGAGAGAGAAAGAAATACAGAGAAAAAGGGGAAAACAGATGTGACCGAGAGAGGAAGAGTGACAAAAGAGAGAGACATGAGAACGAGACTGTGGGCGCTGAAAAAGTAAACATCCAATGCAGTGTAATTAACCCATCTCTACGAATCCATTATGCTTTCATTTAATGAGCTTCTTTAGTTGCCAACATTTTAGTTGCATTTTTTATGCGACGTAATTGTGGCTGGATATTGAATTCATTGCTGTCCGTGTTGAAATACCATACTAACCAGAATGGCACTGCATTAATGAAAAGGAAATATGCCAAAAAAATGCTTCCAAAGAAGAAGAAGAAGAAGAAGAAAGAACATAGATGGGTTTGCAAGTTTTGCTTTCGGCCCACCAGAAGTCCGAAACCCCAAACTTAACACGGATTGGGCTACTCAAGATAACTCAGCCTGGTCTACAGGCGACAGGGCAGTCGATGGCTTCCAAAGAATCAGCAGATTCAACAGTCAAGACAATACAAGCCACTTAATGAGAGTTCACAAGTTTACTAAATAAAAAACCAATCAAGACACTGTTTCCCAGTCGGCAGAGCTTTACCGTCCGCGAGGGTTATACCTTACTAATTTGCGGATAAAAAAAGGGATAAACAAGTCTCAAAGAGAAAAATATGTATGACATAAAGGAAGCGGAAGGGATATTAAGAACCATTTAACAAAATGAGATGTGGATGTGCATTTGAAGCTATACCACAGATTGGCTCTCCTGAACCATTCAGGTTGGCAAAGCTATAATCTTGCTCTTGCTAGGCTGCTATGAAGGCAATAAAACTGAACCCTTCTTTGAAGAAACTTTGTGAAACGCATTGAAGAAAGCTGCACCAGCAAAAAGGAAGCAGAAACAGGCAACAGGCGAACCGAAAACAAGGCCGATTGCAATTGGTGTCATTCCTGGACTATCTTCAGCATCCATGTACTTTATATCCATTGTCAGTGCCAAGAGTATGAACCCACCTGTCCCCAAAGCTTGGAGACCCATGAATGTCCAGAATACTGCTGAACTGAACACTTTGTCCATGCAATCATTATCCATGGCTGCTAAACCAACTGAAAATGGTTAAACTATTTTCTTGTCAGAAAAGGAAGAATGACAATAAAGCAAAGAAGGATTAATCCATCTTTGGAAATGACGGATGAGTATTGAGTTTGATCCTTTTTATGATATTTTAGAGTTTTCTTCGAATCATGTTTCAGTCTAATGAGACAAGACTTTCAAAATCAGTGAATGTTTCTTCGGAAATGCCATGAGGATACGAACTGATAGAAGACCTCCTCTTGTGTAGGCGTCTCAGTTGAAAATTGAGCAGACCAAACATTTCCTTCAAGGTATGCTCTTGCTCCTCAAAACCAACGAGCTTTGCGACGAGAGTAGCACTTTCGATAATATGATCCATGTCGATTGTCTTGGTCCATAAGTAATAGGCCAACTGCAACTTCCGTTGGTTTGAATTTAATGGAATTCCCCAATTCAAGAAAAAGGTTCTCCCTTTCATCTCTTGATAGCACTCTCTGCATTTGCTTACACGGCATATGCCTTTCTTCGCTCAGAGCCCTCTTGCTGTTCACAGGTGAATCATGCGACAAGTTATCCTCATGTGCACGCAAACACAAACGAATGAAAATTAGGAATTCGTATACCTTGAAGAGAGCGATAAAGTTCTTCCATCGACCATTGTTTTGTTGCCACTAGAAAATGTTTCCTTCAGAAAGGAAAGTCTTCTGCGCTCCACCTCCATGTAAAAGGAATCTGCTGGATCACCTTTAAACAACAAGAAAAAATAGGATCTTTGAACCAACGAGACATTGCAAGCATGCCAAAG
>CAODLS010673512.1:0-32737 GCA_948243855.1 Flueggea neowawraea | reverse complement strand
ACATATATATATATATACATCTTATCATATACGTGCATGTGGTAGTTTTTCAATGGTTTTCAAACTAGTCTTTATGAGGCACGTATGAGGAAATCTGAAGTGTTGTCCCTCACTGGGTTTAACCCCCTTTGTTTTTCTGTGTTGCCTTGTTTCCATTTTACAGGTTGATTCGACTCGGCAATTTTTAGTATCTTCGCCCAGTGAGACCCAATATTTTTAGTTAGTAGTGCTATCTTCGCCGGGCTACTTCATTGTTTTAGAGCTCCGCATCGAGATACGGTTGGGTTTTGGAGTTCTTTGTTTTGAGATTTTATTTTCAGGGTATTTGATTTGCGATTTACCGCTTGTATTGATTTTTGATATATTTTATAATCATATATATGTGTTTTTTTCAAAAACAGTTTTATTAAAATGATTTAAATATATGGGCTTATAGTTTCTATATCTTTGAGGCTTGTGCAAGATGGGTCAAGCTCCCACAGGCGGTTCACCTCATACGCTGGTCCTGGTCCCGGGAATGGGTCGTGACATTTTCGTTCAATTTCTATTCAGACTATTGGGTGATTCCGATAATGATTTGGTGATTTAGATGTTGATTTGGTGTTTGATCTTGGTTAACGGATGCATTTCTTAGGTTTTAGGAGTTTAAAAACCCTGAGGATGGTTTGGAACGATTTCGGGAGTGAGAAATGTCAAGTATGGGAGCTATAGGGATCAAGACGTACGTTGGAACTAAAAGCGACGACGTACATTATCTGGAATTGGTGGCAAGGATGATTAACGTACGTTGCTATAAGAACAACGTACGTTATAGGTGTTCACAACGTACGTTATGAAGTGTAACGCACGTTTTGGTTCAAGCAGTAGCCACGAAATGTATTTTCGATCCAACAACGTATGTTATCCTTGGAACGTCTTTAAAGCACTCAAAACACTCTTTAAAGCACCCGAACAACTCGATTTTCTTTATTTACTCACTTCTTTCTCACTCAAAACACTCCCAACTGGTCTAAAACTCGTCCACATTGTTTGTCCTTCATCTCTAACCAATTTCTGAGGTAAGATTACATCTCTTTCTTAGATTAAACATTATTTTTATGCATTGATTCATGGGTTCCATTTTTGTCCAAATTTCATTGGGTTTTCAAATTTTGGATGATTCTGAGTCAATGGATGTTAGAGGATACTCGAATAAGTTAGATGATACTTAGATTAACAAGAATCAAGCCTTGAATAATGAGATTTGAAGTTATTTTTGTGTGGTTAGGGTTAGGTTCAGTTTTGGACGATTTTGAGGAATTGGTGGTTGTTTTGATGAATCTGATGCTTGATTTGTTTTTAGGAGGATGATTTGAGTTAGTGCAAGTGATCGAAAATGATTTCTATTGATGGAATCGAGAGTATGGTGTTTTTTGTACAATTTTCTACCATAGGGACCAAAAGTGAAATTTTTGAGATTTTGGATTGTTGGAGGACTAGAATTGATATTTGAGGATTTAAGGACTGCTTTGCTATTTAAGAGAGTTTGAGGACTCTTTTGAGGATTTTGAATACTTGGTGAACTAAATTGCAATTTTTGAAAATTCTGAGGATTATTTTGTAATTTTATGAGGAACTAGGAACTAAAATATAATTTATAAAAGTTTAGGGGACTGAATCATAATTTTATGTAGATTCGGATTTTTTGGTCTAGAATGTTAGATCTTCGACCGTATTGGGTTTTGCGCATTGTTTGAGCATTTGTATTCGCATATGCATGTGCACGTATTTCGGTACAACCACAGTACTAATATCACACTTTGCTTTGTTTATGATATCTTTGTTTCAACTTCGTATCCCTACCAGCACGACCAACCACCAACTAGTGGCACTTGATTGGATTGTCAGTTTGGACATTCAGGTGAGTGAATGACAGTTTTAGACACATAGGTTGTGTCTCGAAACTGTATTTTGTTTTTTTGCTGTGATGACATATTTTGGAATTTGACTAATATGAGGATTGGCTAAAATAATAATTGGATTATGTGAATTAATTTTTCACCTTCTGGTTTTGAAATACGATATATATGTAATATATATTCCTCTATGTTTTTTATTCTGACTTGCATGCTCTGTTTTTGTAATATGTATTATTATTATGGATTTTATATTGATACGGCACATATATGCTACATGGCATGTAGCCTTTGGTATACCAATGCACTAATAGATCTGAGCTATTAGGGATGTCGGTAGACACGTGTTCTGGCCTAACACATGATTTATTTTTGATTTGGATAGTTTGATGTTTCTGAAGTTGATTTGACAATGATTTCATGATTTTGGACTTGTTGAGGAATGATGTGAGTGTTTCGGTTCGGTGGATTTTGAGATATACAGACTTTTAGTTATTTTGTGACGTTTTAGTTCAATTTTCTATCGAAAGGACAAAACATATAGTTTTCCAAGACTCTTAATAAATTGAGGACTAGTCCTGATATTTTACATGTGGGTCAGATTTATAATTTTTATAAATTAGATATCCAGATTTGTAATCTTAGGAAATTTGAGGTTAGATTTGTAATTTCAATAATTTGGAGGATTGATTTACAATTTTAAAATACTTTGAGAACTAATTTATAAATTTTGAAAAGTTTGGGACTACTTTCTAATTTTTTGAGGTCTTAGGAACTAAAATGTAATTTTGTAAAAGTTTGGGGACTTAATCGTAATTTTACGTAGAGTCCGATTTTCGAGACGGGAGCTATCGATGTTCGAACGAAATAGGTTTTCGACATTGAACAAGCATTTGCAGCCATATAGCATTATCATATATTTTGGTATTACCACAGTCAAATACCACATTTTGATGTTTGCTTTAATTTTATCAGTTTCAGCTTCCTATTCGTGCCATTGAGACCAGCCCCAACTAGTGGTGCGTGACTGGTCTTTCTTACTTTGGATTATCAGATGAGTGAGATGACAGCTTAAAACACATATAATGTGTCTTCTAATTTATTTGTTTTTGTTGTGTCTGTTTTATATGTTTAATCTGTAATATGAATTATTAACGGATTGGCTAAATAAAAAAAATCAAATTATGTGATTATTAAATATTCAGTACTCTGTTTTTCTGAAACTCTGCTATATATTATTTTCTGTAAATTAAAATCTGTTTTGCATGCCTGTCTGCTCTATATTTTATTTATTATAAATATTCTGGATAAGGGACACCTAGCTACGAGATAGCGTAGCATTTGGTAAACCACTGCTCTGTCAAGACCCTAGTTACCAGGGTAAAATGGTAGCCGTGTGTCTGGCCAGACGCACGTACTTTGTCTGATTCTGTCTAGTGGCATAGACCACAACGTCTGCTATCTGTCTAATTCTATATCCAGTCCCTATCTGCCATCTATTATATTTTATACATTTTATATTATTCTGTCTGATTGTTTGTTGTCTGCTATCTATGCGAATGTTTTTGAAATGAATTTCGAAAATGCTATTTATAGGAATGTATACTATTAATACTTAACCATATATATGTATGCGGTATTTTCTGAAAATGATTTCAAAACGGTCTTTGTGATGTCCGTATCAGGCGATCTAGAGTGTCGTCACTCACTGAGTTTACTCACCCCCTTCTAGTAATATTTTTTAGGTATACTTTTTGGCATCCAGCAACCGTCTAGCATCCTGTTTCTCAGTAAGGTGCCCATTGATCATGACTACCCTTTTGGTCGAGCTCTATTTATTTTGCAGTAAAGCTCCACATCGAGATTCTGTTGGGTTACTAGATTATTTTATGTTTTGGTTACACTAGTTTACCCATTTGTTATTTTGATAGTATTTTGATATATTTCTATTTTGAGTTTATTTCACTTATATATTTTATTATTTTTTTATATATGTTATATATGTTTTGACTTATATTTACTATATGTTTAGAATTATATTTTCTATATGTTTTAGACTAATAAATGTTTAAAATGAATAAATTGAGTTGATGATTCTCTGAGGCTTGTGCGAGATGGGTTGAGCCTCCGATTTGTTTCGTCTTGTACGTTAGTCATGACCCAAAAATGGTTCATGACAACATAGATATTCAAGGATGTTCATTGGTATTCGAAGGTGTTCATAGGTGTCCATAGGTGTTTAAAGGTATACATAGGTGTTCGAAGGTGTTCATAAATGTATAAAGGTGTTTAAGGGTGTTCACAGATGTACAAAAGTGTACAAAGGTGTTCATAGGTGTACAAAGGTGTTCAAAGGTGCTCATAGGTGTATAGAGATGTTTATAAATGTTCAAAGGTGTTTATAAGTGTTCAAAAATGTTAAAAGGTGTACATAGGTATTCAAATGTGTTCAAAGGTGTACAAATGTGTTCAAAGGGATACAAAGGTGTTCATAGGTACACAAAGGTGTTCAATGATGTTCATAAGTGTTCAAGAGTGTTCAAAGGCATTCATAGGTGTTTGAAGGTGTTAAAAGGTGTACATAGGTGTTCATAAGTGTTCAATGGTGTTCATAGCTGTATAAAGGTGCTCAAGGGTGTTCAAAAGTATATATAGGTGTACATAGGTGTTCAAAGGTATTCATAAGTGTTCATAGGTGTTTAAAGATGTACATAGGTATTCATAGGTATACAAAGGTGTTTAAGGGTGTTCACAGGTTTACAAAGATGTTTAAAAGTGTTCAAAGATGTACATAGGTGTTCAAGGCATTCATAGGTATTCAAAGGCATTAAAAGGTGTGCATAGGTGTTCAAAGGAGTTCAAAGGTGTTCAAAGGAGTTCAAAGGTGTTCAAGGATGTTCATAGGTGTACAAAGGTTTCCAAAGGTGTTCATAGGTGTATAAAGATGTTCAAGGGTGTTCAAAGGTGTATATAAGCGTTCATAGGTGTTTAAAGGTATTCATAGGTGTACATAGGTGTTCAAGAGCATTTATAGATGTTCGTAGGTGTTCAAAGGAGTTAAAAGTTGTACATAAGTGTTCCAAGGTATTAATGGGTGTACAAAGGTGTTTAAGGGTGATCATAAGTGTACAAAGGTGTTCATAGGTGTACAAAGATGTTCAAGGTGTACATAGATGTTCAAAGGTTTATATAGATAGTCAAAGTTGTGCATATGTGTTAAAGGTATGAACCGAGACCTTGAAACGATATCAATTGGATAGCCCAATTGAGTTGGGAATGAACTCGATTAGTTTAGGTGTGAACCGGGACGATGGATGAGACCAATTGGCTAGCCCTTTTGAGATAGGCCCATGAGCCCATTTGGTGGCTTATATAAGAAGATTTTCTCTTCTTCTTTTTCATTCCAGCACATAGACAAATCCTCTCAGAGAGAGAGAGAAAGTCCAATGCCTCCTCACTGAGAAGAAGATGTTGTTCTTCTTCATCCCCACCAAACACTACACATATTTGCATGGCATCAAGACTGCAAAATAGACGAGCACTCTCGTTTACAACTCTATTGTGGTTTGGTCGCAAGACCAACATCGGATTTGATCCTATTTCACTACTGGTTATTGCTTTCTTCTATTGGAATCGAGGTTAATAAATCGAATATATTAATTATACTGTTTATTTGTTAAACCGTTATGCGATTCTTTTAATTGGATAGAGACCACGAGGCGTTATGACCCTGACATACTAGTGTCGACACTCGACAGTGTTGGACTAATTAATCTACCTTTCCAAAAATATATATAATAGGTAGATTTTTTTGTTTTATATTTTTAGACCCAATATTCAATAGTAATCTAATATCTGAATAGTTTGGATTTGAGTTAAATAGAACTTTGTCAATTGAACAATTTTCCCCTAAGTTCTTTTTGTTTACTGATTCGAGAGCATTCTTCTGGATTAGGTAAATGTGGACTGATCGTATTTATTCAACAAAAATACTTATTGGTTCAAAAAAACAAAAATACTTATAACCACACAAAAAAATCCCATAAAAATTTTCTTTTTTCACTACAATTATTGATTGGAATTTCATACATTGAGATAATTTTATGATTTTGTAAGATATAAATTCATTTCTTTCATATGTCATTCTCTGTGTTTTTATTAGAGATTGAACTCAATAGTTGAATTATTTTTCAAATTAAAGAAATCGTCATAATTAATCTTATAAAGAGATTAGTTAACACAAAGATTAAATAAGGACAAATTTGTAATTTCGTTAATAATAAATACAACAAAAATAAAAAGTGTGACTATATTTTAGGACTTTTAAAATAAAAATTATGCCTTTCAAATTAGAACGGATGGAGTAATAAGTACGGACTTATTCCATCGGTAAGATTGAACAATGTGCCAAAGTGCTTTTTTTTCCAAAAATTATGAATGAAATTTCTTTATTTTCGATCGTCTCGTTTTTATTATAAACTCTCGTTTGCTGTGGCAGCCGCCAATCACAACTTTCAGTGCTGCTGCACGTTTCTTTGCTGTCTGTGCTATTACGTCGACAAAACACTAACTTGTGGGAAAATTAATGCCTTCAGATGAATCGTCGTTTTTTGCGCTAATGTCGCACGAGTTGTAAGTAGGGTTGTCTGTGCACTGAAAGTCATGATAGCAGCAACAGGATATTGCAGGTTGGAGTTTCCCTGTCTTTTCGGAAGAAAAGAATTGTTATCAGATAGATTCTATAATTTGTTTAAATTCTTATTTTCATTCGTTGAACATTGTCATTTCTTTTGAACAAACATTTCTTTGTAATCTTTAAATAACACAAAAGGAAAATATTAAATTAATGAACAAACATTAACTAGTAATTAAAACATACGATATAAAAATAAAAAATCAAGAACATATAATTTATAATAGCAAATGAAAAGCATAATATAAAACCTGATAACTAATGGATAAAAATAATTTTTAATAAAAAATACTATTGGGTTATAAGCGTCTGATGGAGCCTTGCGCAATGCACCCAAAATTTTACAATGACTTGTGTCTTTTTCTTATGGAGCCAATGTAGGCGTGCTGACCATATTTGTATATGTATTTAAATCCGTTTTTAATGTCAATTATAATTTTAAGAAAATTCAACAGTAAAATATAATGTTTGTATAATTATACTCAACAGGAACATGTTATTATCGGTCAGTTCAGCTCTCCTTTTTCAGTTTAAAAAAAATATGGACGTGCAGTGAAAGCTAGAATCTGTTTGTCGGTTGAATTGCTGAGTACCTCATCATTTGCGAAGTCTGGCACGTGAGGTTTAAAATAATAAATGCCGACCCTTTAAGAGGTTGGGTCAACGTCAACCTAGCGAGTTAAATATTCAAATTATATATTAAAAAAAAAGTACCAAACTCCCAAATCTCTCTTGTCCTTTTAATTTATTTTGACCAAAACCCAAAAACTCCCCACAAATAAAGAAACCAACAAAAATGGGGTAATGGATGAGATGATTACGGCCATTGTTCCTATTCTTCCTTCCTTTCTTTCTACTACTTCTTATTCAAAATCAATTCCAACGATTTTTCCTTTTTCCTTAATATTATTAATTTTAATATCACCTCCACCACAATACCAATACCAAGAACAATTAAACAGTACATCATTTATTATTATTACTGCTCTTGCACCAAAGAAAAAATTTAGAGGGAATACTGGAACATTAATGAATTTATATTTGCAAGATTTCTCAGTCAAAGTATTAGCATAATTGTAGGGATGATCATTGTTTAATGTTGGTGCTCCCGCCACGTGACAAGTGGTGGGACTGCAGCAACTTAAGCTAAAAATTAAAAAAAGAAAAGAAAAGAAAGAATAAAATAAAAGAGAAGAAAGTAGGGTTGCTGTATTATATGTGTGCAAAAGGAAAGAAAGTGAAGGGGTGCAGGTTGTGAGTGACGGCTCGGCGTGAAGCAAATCAGAGAGAAAAACTGAGTTTTTTCATATCAATGGTCATATGAAACGTCCATACGTAACATAACAAAAATAAATATACACATAATAGTTATGAAATTTTTTCAAATTTATTACAAGTATTTTTTTAATTATTTGACAAGTGATATTTTAATATTAAAAAAAAAAGAGTTTTTTTTTAAATTGATGTGTATATTGATTGATTGTTGACGTGGGTGGCAAACAAGTTTCTTACCCTTCTTTACAATCCCCCTTCATTTGCTCATTGCCGTTAAATCTTTAGAAACAAAAATGAAGAATTTGCAATGGTATCCAATATACACTCTCTCAATAAATGATGCTTTCCTAGTTTCCTTTTCCCTTTGCTCCATTTCTCATAACCCATGATCTCTCACCTTTGAAAACATAAAAACATGGGTGCATAAGTGAGCAGTTGATGATGAGATCAGTTTATTTCCTCTTCTTTACCCACGATCCTCTCCATTTCATATCCCACCAGTTTTGCCGTTTCATTTCTTTTTTAATTAACCATGGTTTGGCCGTTTCATTTTGCAAAAGAGGAATAAGAGATTTATATGATATAGCATTAATTTACACACAGCGAAGCCCTTTTTCCCCCTCCTCTAGCTCAATAAACTTCCAAGGTATGATTTTTTGCCCCCTCCTCTAGCTCAATAAACTCTAAGGTATGATTAAAAGCTTAAACTGAAAATGAGCTTGAGGTGAAGATCTACGACAAGGTTGAATTGAAAACACATAAGAAGCATACTAAACTCAACTAGAATAATTTAACACTAGATATACTTTAAACCTTGCTTAACAATTATATGGGCAACACGAGGGAAATAAGATCACGTACGACTTTTTATTTATTCCCCAAAATGAAAGCACAAACTGATGGTAACAAGCAGTAGAAAAGCACATAGCATCATAAGCAGTTCGTGACGTGATGAGGGGTGGAGCCAGAAATGACTGGACATGAGGTCAGACCGTCCATCGAAAAATATAAAAACAAGTATAAATCAAGCTACACAGTTTTTTTGGTGCAAGATAATTACAACAAAAATAATTAAATTAAATAATGAGGCAAATTTAATTAAAAAAAGTAGATTAAATTCTTAACTTCTGTTCATTGGCATAACAGAACAGACAAAACCTTAAAAAATATAGTACCAAACCATTGGGCTTAACTTCTGATCATTGGCATCAACGTTAGTACTGTTTTTCTGCAGTAAATTTGGTTTCTCATTATCAATATAACCCAATAATGGCACACACATCAACATGAAATCTTCATTACTGACCAAAACAGCTGGGTTTTGGATTTGCTTCTTGTTGGGTTGGTCCTTGGAGTTGTTAAAAATGCATGAAGCAAACCACTGAGACATAACAGAAGTAAATTGAAAGAAAAGAGATTGCGATCCAGAAAGTGATTTTTCCTGAAATGACAATTAAGAGTAGAAAACAAAGAGAGAAGAGAAAAAACAATGCATCTCTCAGAAAACTACTCTTGTCAACTGAAACTTGGTGAGGACTGATTAATGTAGTGATAACACCAACAACAAGACTGAAGACAAAAAAAGGCACCACTAAGAACACCATTTAGACCGAACCCACCATTACCGGACCTAGTGAATGAAATTATACTAGCAAAAACATCAGGAGCACCATTGCCAAGAGACAGGAGAGTTACACCAGCAATTGTTGGAGAGAGCTTTAAAAGCTGTGACAAAGACTCTAACGAAGAACAGAAATACACTGCAGCTGTGTTTCCTAATTAATAAAATAAAACCAGAAGCCATAGGAGCAGAACTACATAACCAAGTATGGTGAATTGGCCACAAGTGCAACAGAATAATTAAAGATAGAATAATTTCCGGCGGACGTGGGGGCGGAGGCCCCGGTGGATAAGCAGTAGAAAAGCAAATAACAGGAAAATATAGAGACTATAACAAAGTATAGTGACCAACGCGACATAACATCATGAACCATGCAATGGATGTGATCAACCTCTGACGACTTCAATTCTGTATTGGACTCCATTGGTTTCTTCAGCATACAAACTGACTATGTTTCCACGTTGTAGATTAGCTGAACTTACAAACTGGTCCCAAGCAGGTCCACTAAATCTAGGCCTTGGTGTGACAGAGTAGAGAAATTGTCGCACCTGTGCTCCATCTGATACCGGAAGAAGCAACTGGATCTGGAGACCCTCGGGTCTAGGTAACATATTCTTACAGGTATCATCTAACATCAGACCATCCTCGATGTCAATAGTGGTTACTGACTTTGAGAAGATATGCATTGTGATAATGGTTATTTCTAGAGAGGTTTTAGAAATGAGAAATGAGAGGTGTGTGTGTGTGTTTAAGTTGTAAAACTAGTCATAAAATGGTGATTATGTACAGACATGCGAAGGTAAGAAACTCTGCGAGTCTCTTTGGTGTCAGTGGGTGTACACCTACGGGAGATCCAGTCACCTCTGTCCTCAAGTCTAGACAAAGACCCAATGTTAATGTATTTTTCTGTAATGCCCTAACCAAAATCTAATCTAATTTTTCCATACTATATAGTTAAGAACATATCTGTGCATGTATTTAAATTATCGTAGTTGCCAGTTTGGACCGACTGGAGTCGAAATAAAAAGGTCAAACAAAATTAATTAAGAATTTTTTTTAACTTGAAAATTTCATCACTAAATTATCATGGATGTTCACATATTATATTTTTTTTAACAATTCCACCTCTAGTTTACGGACAAATTTGTAATAAGAATAGCGGCGGAGCCACGTGGAGACAATGAGTGCGCAAACTCCTACTCGCAAAACCCGTCCTCCTCCCCCTTCTAATTTTTATTTTCATTCCTAGACTTTCTTTTTATGCTTTTATCTCCTTGACATACACCTCTAGCGGTCAACATTAATAGACAATGTTAGGCTGTATGACATGCCACATGAGGTTGATAAGGTCTGATAATGTGGAGAGTAGTGTAACAAAAAAGAGATTTAGTGGAAATAATCGATTTGACATTTGGTGGATAGATCAATGAAAGATTGGCATTTGGCAGTGATAGAGGCTAGAGTTTCAACGTGGGATTGTAAGTTAATAAAAAACAAGAGAGGGAGAATAGAAGTGGCAGTTTGGAGAGTAGTCATTGACAAAAGAATTGGGAGGTGAGATGAGAGAGATCTTAATTTAGGAATTAAAGTCTTTGTAGAATATTGAAAAGCAAATGCATGATAGGAGACACCTAAGGCGATAAAGAAGGCAATTCTATAAAACAAATTTGGGGCCTACGTGTCAAATCATACAGCCCAATGTTGTCCGTTAATATTGACTGACAGAGGTGAGTGTCAGGGCGGCATTAAGAGAGTTCGGAAAATATAGGAATGTAATAGTATATTATTCCAAAGTTAAGGGATTTTTGGCTTGTAATATAGTTTAGACTATAATAAAAACACACCAATTAAACTAATCATTAAATCATTCAATATTACATATTGTTTTGATACTTGATTAATTTAAATTTGAGTTAAGTAGAACTCTTGTGAGTTATAATATTTTTCTTATTAAGTTATTTTTCTTTAATTTTTTTAGTAAAAAATCGAGATCAGAAATCAGATAATGCAGCTGGACATTCCAACTAAATTGACATCCTAAAGCATCTAATTTCACCTTTCCTAGCCCAATAATATTATTAATAAAAAAATAAAAAAATATAGAATACAAAATCTACTTGCAAAGAGTATTAAATAAATCTAAAACAATCATATCATCATAAACTAAATTACCACAAAAATCTGGATATGCTGGCCACTAATGACAGCTAGCATTCTTGGCTCTAAAATTAGTAAGATGATTTGTCACTTTATTGCCCTCTCTATAGATATGAGATACAACTATGTGTGCATGTTGCAGTCGAAACAGACAATATGACCAGTCAAGCCTGCACTCCCAGGGGATCTTGGAAATTTTGCTTCTGAATTACTTTTGTTTAATTTAATTAGTCTAAAACTGTTAAAAGAAAAAAGAAGAGGTCCACAAGAGAGATTTTTTGTTTCCATCACAACAATTCATAAGACATTGGAACTTCACAGACTGCGATAATTATATGAGTTTGATAAAGATGAATTCATTTTCTAATTAAAAAACTCAAATAATTAATCTTACGAGGAGAATATAATTGACTGATTATGGATTTGTTCCATATTCAGTTTAAGATTGTACAATGTACCAAGTGCTTCTTTGGAAATTATGAATGAAATTTCTTTACTTTATGGATCTTTTTTGATCGAGTTATTTTAAGGATCTTAAAACATTTAAGTTTCAATTATTGGAAAGCTGGTTGAATATGTAATACGCTGTCAATCGTCTAGTTTTTGTTTCAAACTCTCGACTTCTGTGGCAGTCGCAAATCACAATCAACCACCTTCACTGCTTCATCTTTCTCTGTTATCTACACTATTATGTCGACAAAACACAAACTGGTGGAATAATTATTGTCTTCAAATCATGAATTGGCGTACGAGATGTAAGTGCTGTTGT
The DNA here is from genome assembly GCA_948243855.1 of Flueggea neowawraea. Taxonomy (NCBI): domain Eukaryota; kingdom Viridiplantae; phylum Streptophyta; class Magnoliopsida; order Malpighiales; family Phyllanthaceae; genus Flueggea; species Flueggea neowawraea. The sequence goes on along the minus strand of CAODLS010673512.1, from coordinate 20,327 downwards.
CTATTAACTGAAAGTCATGATTCATGATAAATAGTTTGATGTCAGGCCAAAAATTTCACATAGCCGAAAGGAAAATTCTAGCTGAAATAGAATATTCCGGATTGAGTTACTTCTCTTTCAGATCCAAAAAAGAGTATTTATTTATAGAATTGAAGCAGTTCATTTTCTAATTAAAAAACTCAAATAATTAATCTCACAACGAGAAGTTTAGGAAAAGAGATCATCGCCAAGCAAGCATCAATTATAACATTATCAAAATAATTCATGTGATTGGATAACAAAATAATCTAGCTATTAATCATCTCAAAAGATAATGAAAACACATAAATAAAAAGAAAATAAGCAAAGCCCACAATGTAAATTAACAAAATTAACAAGGAAGTGATGAGAAATACCAAGTTTTGCAATATATATATATATATAAATTGACGAGAATCTCAAAGAGTCATACAAACTTTAAATAAAAAATATTACTCCCTCTGTCCCAATTTGATAGGCACAATTTCTATTTTGGATATCGCAAAATATAGACACATTTTTCTTTTTTGTTATATTTATTATTAACGAAATTACAAATTTACATTTATTTAATGTTTCTTTTAACCAATTCATTAATTACAAATATAATTAGTTAAAGGACATAAATGAGAAATCATATAGAATTAAATAATTTTAACTATTAAAATTATTATTTTTTAATTTTTGTAAAAATTAATTAGTGTCTATCAAATCAAATTAAAACAGATGGAATAATAACTAAAGAAGGTGGCTATCAGGAGAATGTTAGGGATAGTTAAAAAATGAGAGAAGAAAGATATTTATACCCCATGGTAGGACACAACCCTCTAAGCGCAATTTCCTAAAATGGCCCTCCTAAAAGTGAAAAAAAGCAACTTCACTCAACTCAATTGGTGCCGAGTCATCATTCTTCAAATTATTGAGCTACTGCATTCTTCCTTTGACATTGAGGCGTGGTGATCACGATGGGGGCATGGTGGAGGAAGCTTTTCTTCACCACAGGGAAAAGGCTTCCCACTGGGCACTGGGGTGTGGTGAAGGGCGTGGTAGGCGGCGAATTTGTCCACCACGCTGCGGATATTTGGCGCCCATGGCCAGGGCATGGTGACTAGAAGTTGGCTCGGCCACCGGGCGTGGTACTCACCATGAGCTGTGCCAGCCTCTTCCCTGCTTTCAACGAGCTCCAAAGTCCATTTTCTTGCTTAGCTTTTGCTTCCTTCCGTTCTTTTTTATCCAATTCCTTGCTCTTCTTCCATTTTTTCACAAATAAACACAAATGTACAAAGATTTATGAATTAATCATCAAGCATCCGCCAAAATGAAGCCAAATTAACAAAAAAAAAGTATCCATGAAAAATAAACATATTAAAAGGTTATAATGTGGACTTAAAAATGAGAGAGAGAAGTTTTAAGAAAAAAATTATGGTTTTAATATCTTCAGTGTCTCTCTCTTAAACAGTGCCTTGTCAACATGACTTAAATGCTTTTTAATGTATCGATGGCTTATTAACCCTTATATTAAATATTTTTATGTGGACTCATCTAAATTATTAAAGAGATATACCCGGAAAAACCAGACATGAATATTATTAAAGAGTTTTGTGAAACATTTTACAAAATTAACAGAGGAGGAGCTTAAACTAACTAGACATGATCATTCCAAAACTGGACCGGTCCAAACCGAAACCGTCTAAACCGCCCAAACATGGTCTGGTTCCGGTTAAAAGTACTCCCAAACCGTTGAACTGGCGATTTAAACTGACGGCTTATATTAACTGGTGCTTCACCAGTGATTCACCCCTCCTAAATCAGCAATTTTAACTGAAACCAACAGTTCAACCTTCATAAACTAGATGCTAATCTCATAAACCAGCATTTTTAACCCTTTAAACCAGCGATTTTAACTGGAACGAGCAGTTCAATCTTCCTAAACCAACGGTTTTAACATTGTTTATAAAAAATAAAAAAAATTGGTTTGAGCCGAACTGAATCGAAACCAGAACTGCCGACCAAACCAAATTAAACTAGAGTAGAACTGGAACAGAACCGCCCAAAACCGCCTTTGCGTGGTTTCGTTCTGGTTCATGGTTTCTTTGAATCTAAACCACTAGTTCATGAATTGGAACCGACGGTTCATGAACCGTGGCCATGACTAAGTCAATTCCAGTGAACGAGAAAGAATACACAGTCCAAGTCTATGGCGATGACTCAGTGGCCGAGTTAAAGCATCGAATCTGCGAATTCACCAACGTCTTGCCTAAGCGAAAAAAGCTTCTTTACCCAAAAATTGGAAAGAAACTTTCCGACGACACCGTTTTGCTCTCCCAGTTACATCTCAAATCCTCTCTCAAGATGACCATGATCGGGTTCGATCAACTTTAATTTTAATTCAAAGTAAACAGTAAATGTTATTCATGATAATCATTTAACAATACATAACAGTAAACTATATATGTCTCAATTTACTTTAATCATATGCGTATATATACACATGCACGACAGGGGAAGCAAAAGACATAAAACACCAATTTATTTATTTCATAGCAATAGTCACAAATGTATAATCCAGTGAATATTAATCACAAACAGTAGGCATTTATACGTTGATTGTGAATTGATAGACCACAAAATTATGAACCTCATTGCCTGTAATCATGCTGGCATTCACTTAACACAAATCTTATAAATAACAAGGTCATAATTTTTTTTTACAATAAAAAGGGGAGTCGGTGGCGACCAGTAGTAACATATTCCTGCTGGTCGTTACCATGCAGGCATTATCTCTCCGCTACAGCATGTTTCTTAGAGCCATAACTGACACCGACAGCTGACTTGAGCTCGTACACTTGTGCGGTCACCGTAACACCTCAGTGAGGTAAACAACTGGGGGACAACTGGTTCTATTGCGTGACACATGTCCACGACAACCAGAGCTACTTGGTTTTGATGCCGCTCCCACTCGAACCCGCGCCTTGCGAACCAGCGCCGCGTTCCCCAACTGCCAAGCTACCCTCACGGGGGTAATAACAAGGTCATAATTAACTTATTAAAATAAGCAATTGATATGGCGGCAAAAAACGGTAGCTAAAATAAGCAATAGATATTAAAATAAGCCAGCAGAGTTTTATTCAAGTACAATTTATTTGACACATAAGTAATAGATATAATCATTATAACATGAGTAACTTATCATCTTCTACTGCATTGGGCAAAACCAAGCAAAGTGGGAAGCATGCTCTGTTACACGTGGGATTCATGTAAAACATTAGCAGAACTCATTAAGCATTAGCAACGTGAATCATTAAACAATATCACATTGGCAGAACTCAAGTAACATGAAATCCATGCTCAGTTCCACATACAGATCTTAAAAAATCAAAATTAGTTCTTTCGCAAGCCGAACCCATTACACTACCAATTCGATGCGGCTTTCATAAACAAGACAGAGAATAGGATCAAAATCACAGTGCGACAATAATCGACTCGACAGACAGCAAATCAATTAATAATATATGGTAATAAGCCAATTACGAAACAGAGCAATAATTTAATTCCCTAATTTGCCTAAACATAAGAGCATGTTACAGAAGAATAATTATCAATTCAATCAAGTCACAGCGGAACAAAATTATATATTAAATCTTTATTGGAAAATTATAAGCTCTGATGTCACATGTAAAACTTAATTGCATTAATGATTAATCTTAATACTGTATCAATCATAATGCCTATGATCTTATAATACTATAATTTTCATACAACAAGTAATCAATAGTGAAAGCGTTACTCCATGATTAAAATTGAATTTGAACAAATGACCACGAACAAAAGCGAGATCAAACATTAATGACAAAAAATATATTTTTGCTATTCTACTAATACTTGCACTTGCTTTGCTATTCTGTCCAAACCCGATTGAGGAAGAGTTGCGGGGCGCAAAACAAAAAAATATGCTGATTAGGCCCCTGTATACTCTATGGAAAACTTTTAGCATGAAAGATACATTAACGAAACAATTTTTTCAAACAAGAATGGAAAAAAAGAAAATAAAGAAATAAAAACAAAAATAAAAGGAAGAAGAAGAAGAAAAAGTAAAACCATTCTATTTAGACAAAAGACCAACACCTAAGTTCCATAGCTTTAGGTCTTTCTCTTGTCTCTTTAGAATTTTTGTAGGTATAATTAATATGATGAAGAATAATTATCTCTTTTATAAGTAGAGAAACACGAGTTTAAGGTTTTCTTGTGGGTTTATGTCATGGTCCATCAATAAGACTTATTAATTTAGAAAAAAGTCTAAAATAATATCTCTTTAATAACTCATAGAAATTTAGCACTTATTAAACCAAATTACTTATGGGTCACACATACGAAATCTAACATTATTTGCAAGATCATCTATGGATATTGCACTAATTGTCAGTTGGTATATAATTTTTCCATTTGATTTTTTTACAAAAAAAAAAAAGAAGAAAACAAGACTTCTCACTCTACTTTGTTGTTTTTTTTTAATATTTTTTTGTACACATGCTTTGCACATAATCACTTTTTTTTTTTACAACTGCATGTTTAATATTATACAACATCTATCCAACTTTTAATATACTATTAAAAGTCATTAATATAATAAAATTGGAAATTTTGTCGATAAATGGAAATAATTTTGTACAAAAATTAAGGATGGCAATGCATATAACTAACGAAAAATAAAAAAAAAATTAATATCATAGATACATAAAAATTAGAAAACTAAAAAATTTAAATATCATGATATTAAGATAAGTAAAATTTATTTTAAGGAACAACATAATAAAAATTTTAAAAACGATTGCACAGATAAATAAAGATATCTTTTAAAAAAATTGAGATGAATAATATAGAGAATAATACTTATAAGAAAACATAGAGATGATATTGTATATATGTAATTATTAAAAAAAACACAGAATAATATTTTATATATCAATTATATGAAAATTTATACTTGTATGACAATTAAAATGCAATTTTGCAATGGAATGATTCTATTTTGCTGCCAAAACAAATTCAAATAACATAAGTTTAAAAATAATCTAACAACAATATTTGATTAAATTTCAAAATAGATAGCAACTAACGTGAATTGATATTTCTGTAAGTTGAGTTTGCAGGGGGATATTATTCCTTTAAATTAATTTTTCTCAAGGTCAAGAAAGTGAGAAGTAGCATTGCTTATCTTGTTCAAACATACCTAAAAAGTAGAAAAAAATAGAAGGAAATTTGAAGACTGAATTAAAAATTTGATGAGATAGATAATATTTTTAAAATTCTGTGAAGATAATATTCTTTATTTAAAAATAAGTATAAAGTAGATAAGTAAATGGATCAAAAGTTTACGATGTTGCAAATAAAGACTAATTATTCTGGTAAAGAAAGGACCAATTATTGTTTATACATTCTATGTTTCATCATTTTCTTTTTTTGCATTGCCAGAATTCGTGGTTCTTCTACATCATCCTCACCATCACGATCTTCCTCTCGACTATCATTTTCTACATCCACTCCAGATCCACACTCATTTTTTTTCTCCTGTACAATCAACCAAAAATATTTTAATTATTCAGATAGTATAAAAAATAACTTAATCATCTAACCTATTGTTCTATAATTTTTTTTTAAATTCTTATTTTCATTCGTTTCAACATTTTAATTTCTTTTGAACAAACATTTCTTTGCAATATTTAAATAATACAAAAGGAAAATATTGAATTAATGAACAAACATTAACTAGTAATTAAAACATACGATATAAGAATAAAAAATTACGAACGTATAATTTATAATAGCAAATGAAAAGCATAATATAAAACTTGATGACGTGGATAAAAATAATTTTTAATAAAAAATACCAATGGGTTATAAGCGTCTGATGGAGCCTTGCATAATGCACCCAAAGTTTTACAATTACTTATGTCTTTTTCTTTAATCTTATTAGTAAGTTCAGTTTCTTTAATTTGCTTATAAGTTCAGTTTCTGTTCATACTGAATTTTCCCTAGCCGAAATAGAATATTCCGGATTGAGTTACTTCTTTTTCAGATTCAAGAAAAGAGCGTTTATTTATAGAATTGAAGCAGTTTATTTTCTAACTAAAAAACTCAAATAATTAATCTCACAACGAGAAGTTTAGGAAAAGAGATTATCGACAAGCACGCATCAATTATAACATTGTCGAACTAATTCATGTGATTGGATAACAAAATAATCTAGCTATTAATCATCTCTAAAAATAATGAAAACACATAAATAAGAAGAAAATAAGCAAAGCCCATAATGTAAATTAACAAAACTAACAAGGAAGTGAAGAGAAATACCAAGTTTTGCAATAGAGTCGTACAAGCTTTAAATAAAAAAAAAATACCAATACTAAAAATGAAGGAGAATATTAGAGACAGTTTTTTTTTTTGAAATGAATATCAGAGAGAGTTCAAAAATGAGAGAAGAAAGATATTTATAGTCCTAAGATCACACTACTCCCTTAGGTGCAATTTTCTGAAACGACCCTCCTAAAAGTGACAAAAGAACGAACTTCACTCAAACTCAATTGGTGCCATTCGTCATTCTACAAATCATTGAGTTGCTGCATTCTTCGAGGAAGTTAGTTTAAAAAAATTAATAATATTTTTATTTTTATTTAATTTAAATTAATAATATAAAAAATTAAAGAAAATATTTTTTATTTTTATTACATAACACATTTTTTATTATGAGAAATAAAATTACAGTTATTTTTCACATAATTTTATAATAAAAATTATTTTTAAAATTTGACAAAATTTATTTATTTAATTAAATGAAAATATTTCATATAAAACATATTTTGAAAATCCTAATAATATAAAATATTTTTAAAACTTATATAAAATTGAAATTTATTTATAAAATATTTTATCAAAAATTTATAAAATAATTTATCAAAATTTATTATTGAAATAATTTATAAAAATTTTATAAATAAATAAAAAAAATACAAATAAATAGTATTTTGAAGATATATTCGTAAAATGCTAGGATGATTACTAATGAAGTTGTACTTCTAGACCCTCACATCAGGAAGTTATTTCATGAGGCCAAAAAGAAGTCAAATACTTGACTTTTCGGGAAGTTCAATTTTCTTTATTTAACCAAGTAAAGGAAGTTTACCTATTTTTCAGGAAGTAGCACTTCCCCTCCTTTCTGACGCCCAACTAAGTAAGTCCTAAAATAGAAACAATGTGATAAAATAATACAAAAATCACTAATCTTAAAAAAAAAAACAAGAAGTCTATAATTTAGAACAGACAAAAAATGAAACATCTCTACCAACATGGGACCGAGGAAGTACATATATATCAATGGTCATATGAAACGCTCATACGTGGTAAAACCAAGAATTTTCATTTAGGGGAGACTAATTTTGACTAAATAATTGTTTACAAGTAATACATGTAACGTAAATAACAAAATAAAACGTCTGCAAGCTTAAAATATTCAAATTATATGTACCACTCATATTGTGGATGCTTAATCTAAATAACGACTTGCTGGGCAGTAATTGATATAATGATCCTGCATCAGTATTTTTGTTTCTGTAATTTGCATTCAAGTTACATGACGCGATAGGAACTTTCGGTTCAATACCTAAAAAAACAAACGGCAAAAAGAAGAAGAAGAAGAAGAACACATGCATGGAGTTCTATCTGTTGCTTTTAAATTAGAAAATCTACGAAAATGCTAAGATAAGGTTGTTTCTTCCTTGTTCACGTTGGACCATGAGGTTAGAGTTGACAAGAGAGGCCTTATTCACATTAATGAATTTATATTTGCAAGATTCATCAGTAAAAGTACATATATGATTAGAAAAAAAAAAAGTTGACAAGAGAGGCCTTGTTCGAACGAGGTCAGAGGGATTATGATTAGCATAATTATGGGGATTATGATTGTATCAGCATAATTATAGGGATTTGGTCTATTAGTATAGATATAGGGATCGTGTATATTACTATTCTTTTATGGTAATACTATTAGTGTACTATAAACACACCACTTTATAACGAACAGAACACACATTCTCAATAAAATATTCTCTATTCATAATATAGTATTAGAGACTATATTGTTTAATTGAACATTTGAAACAAAAAATCAACTAATCACGGACTGAATGAATCTGTTTCAATGAAGAATTTTTTTTATATTCTTTGAAATATTAATTTTTATACCATATCTTTTTGGATAAAAGTGCTTTAGATTTATACAATTTACTAATCAATTATGACATACAAACAATATATTGCTTAGTCAATTAAATACATATAAGAAAAACAAGTTATGAATTGATTTGAAGCAGCAAAAAGGTATGATTAAAAGTTTAAACTGAAAACGGGCGTGAGGTGAAAATCTGGCAACTTCTGGATTGAAGACACATAAGAAGGATGCCAAACTCAGCCAGAAAAATTTACAGCTAGATATGTGACAAAATTTTCCTGCAACCTCATTGGCTGCAAGAGCTACTATTCCTCCCAAAAATAAAATATTATTTTAATATTTTTCAGTATTTAAAAAGAATAGTCTTCCTTAACTCTTTATAGTTCGACAATTGCATATGCATACATGTTAACTAATTGATAAAATAAATAATATATTTTACTGTCAAAAATGACAGCAGCTCAAGTAATATTCAATTACTATTTTATAATTTAATAATTTAATAAATTGTTTAATCCCAACTAAAAGTTTTGATGTCAAAATGATAAAAACCTAAAAATATTATTCAACTAAAAGTTGATTTTTCCCTTCATATTCATATTGACCAAAGTTAAAACCTCTAATGACATTCACTCTTCAATTTTTTGAATCCATTCATGATCTAATAATGAAAAAAAATTAAAAATTGAGGATTAAATTGTACTTACTTAGTATTTTAAACGAAAATACAATTACAGAAGAAAAATTACACAATATTATATAGTGATAACATAATTAAAGTTCTTACCCAATAACAAACCACAGTAAAAAATGAAGATGTGAATTTAATTTGATAAAGAATAATTTACATCGCAAATAAAGTGAAAAGAAATTTAAATTATGGACAATACTCTACTTGTTATGTTAAAATAAAACTAGGGTTTTTTTTTTAATTTACATAGATATTAAAGTAGTAAATAAAACCCCCACCTGCACGTACAGCTTCACCACACTCTCCTCCACCTCCTCCACCGGAATACAACCCCCACCTGCACACACGCACACACCCCAGGGAAAAAAAAAGGAAAATTACTCCATTGATGTCTCCTTTGACTCCGCTGAATTTCCAACGGAATTAATCGAATTGCGCGCTTTCTAAAGAACAAGTAATGCGTATGCCTGTGTGTATAATAATATATAAATAGATGGAAACAGAGAGACACAGACTTGTTTACTCGGACTGGGAATAGAGGTGATCGTTGGCAATACTTGGCATGACGTGGATTAAGATGAAGTAGTTGATTGTTGCTGAGCAGTTTTTGGATATTAAACGAACTTTTCCAGAAGGTAATTTTAATGTGGCATATTTCTCCCCTTTGGCGATCAGTTTCGCTGCAGCACTTGAGGGTCTAACTAATTGTTCACCCTTTCCAAGTGTGATTTTTACGTTATGGCAGTATGATCATATTTAAGGGCATATCGATTGAAGTAGATTCTTCTTTTTGATCAAGTAAAATTTCTTCTCAAATTATGCAAACTTCTTCGAAAGCATATAGGGAAGTACGAAAGTTGTTAAGTAATTATTATTTGATAGTTATTATTAATTTATGTTGAGTTTAGTACACTAAACCATACATCAACATTTTTAGAACTAAGTTGAAGTCTATAATTAAAAATTAAATGTTACGTCCGGTATAAATTTGAACTTGTTAGATATCTCGAAGGTCTTGGTGTAAAGGATTTTACAAATATAGAAATTATTTATAGCAATATCTAGTAACTTTTCTTATTGTGTCATATACTTTTAGTCTAGATTCTAATTGATGGCATCGTACTTATCTTTGACACTAAAAAGTGAAGCATTTAATATTTAGGGAGAACCAAACAAATATATTCAAGAAATAAGCATTGAACTTAAGGTTACATTAGAGTAAAAAACTTTGTGGCAGTAGAATCTCATATTTGTGTCCTATGCCTTTTCAAACATTTATTTGAAGTACTTTTATATGTGTCCTAGAAGAACGGACGGTATAATCTAGTCGTAAAGAACAAGAGAGAATTTCTAAACTACTCGAATAAAACACAGAGGAGATGCAATAATTTCCAAAAATCTGGACGAATTACAACAGAAAATTTGGCAACGGCCAAGAAATGTGAGACTGCAAAGTGGCGTCCGGCTAAAAAATAAACCTGAAAAAACCACCGTCTAAATCAAAACGGCCACATCAATTTTTCATTAAACTTTCTCTCATTAAACTTTTTCACTCCAATGCTTTAAGTTATTATTGAACTCTTATATAAGACTCATTATCACTCCACTTTTTATTCAATTTTCTTTTACAATATATACTACATAAAATATATTTTTCACAAAAATAATTGAATATTTTTAATTAATGAGAAAAAAGATTCAATTTAAAAAAATAATAAAAAACATAAAAATTAAAATCACATTTAAAAATTAAAATCACATTGAAAAAATAAACTAACATTTAAAAATTTAAAATTACATTGATGAAATAAACTAACATTAAAATATTTAAAAATAAACAAATTAAAATAAACAAAATTAGAGTTAATAAAATATTTTACTATATTAAATTCCATTGCACAAAATAAATAAATTAAAATAAACAAATTAAAGAAATTATAGAAATTGAAAAAACAAAAAAAAACACAATTAAAAGTGGCTAAAACATGTTTTACTGTTGGTAGCAACGGTCAACATCAACCATTACTACCAACAATTAAACATGGAAAAGTACCCAAAAAAATTAAAAAAAATAAAAAATATATATTTGCATCACCTACTGTGGGGAGAGCCCTACAACAGGTGTGTTTGAACGGTTCCAAGACACATGTAAAAAAAAATTGAACTCCCACAACGGGAGTTCAATTAATTGGGAGTCCAATGAATTTTTCATTGGATCCCCACTGTAGGTGTTTTTAGGGTTCATACATTCTGTCTGTACGGAATGAAGGTTTAATAAATTTGACGTCGTTTAATAATTTAAATAAGTTTCAACTCGTAAAATTTTTTGACAGAGTTTGACGTCGTTAGTGCCCTATTTTTACTCTACCAACTTTCCATAAATAACACCTCATAAAAAATTACTCCACTGTATTTTTACTCTACAATACATAAATAGTATAGTGGAATACGTAAATAATATATTACGATAAACACACATGTGCATTACCTATTCATGCTTTTAGTTTGACAATTTACATATATCATAGAAGTGTTTTTTGTTTTAATTGAACTTTACCTTTGACAAAAAAGAAGTTGGATTATTACACATTTTTTAATCTATTAAAAAATATATCTACAACTCAAAAATATCATGTTAATATTTTACAATGTAATAAATAAATAAATAAATAAATATGAAATTCAATAGTAAACTGAAGTAATAACAGCCAAATTAAAATGGACTATTTAAATTCAATAATTGAAAATATTAGTCTAAATTTGACTATTGCAATCTCCCGATAATATATTTTATAATACATTACTTTACGTAAAGTGGAAGAGTAAAAATAGAATCATTAACAGCGCTAAACTCTGTTAAAGAGTTTTACAATATTAAGAGTTCGACTTGTTTGACACACACAAGCCTATAGTATTTTAGGAGCATATAGTAGGAAAAATACACAATATACGTGTTTGATAAATACCTATTAACATATAGCATATAAGAGTTTTTTTGAGATATTTGATCATGTAAAATACCACTATTGTCTTCATTATTATTATTTTTTAATTACATAACTTTTGAAAAAAGGATAAAATTGGTATATTACCTATTTTTATATAAGATAAAAAGCTTATATCATTATCAATTTTCATTATTACAAACTATAAAAACTCCTATATATTATATGTTAAATACAAAAAATATTGTGTTGTCCAACTAGTCGAAAACCTATTAAATAACAATAATTGTGCTATGTGGCACACAGTAATTGGTGGCAACAGGAACTACTGCATGGAAAAATTTTGTTCGTCTTGGCTCTCTTAAACAACGATTTGTCAAAATGACTTAAATGCTTTTTAATGTATTGGCGGCTTATTAACCCTTAGATTAAATAGTTTTATTTGGACTCACCTAAATTATTAAAAAGAGATAAATGGGATATATCTGAAAAGATCAGGCATGAATATTTTGCCTTCAATGTTCACCATTGAAGCCACAGTGTAAAAGAGACTTAGGTTAATAACATTGGCTGTCATTTAACTCGTTAACTCAATACACAAAAATTATTAAAGTAAATTTTGTTTTAGTTAAATCACTCAGTAGAGAAAATTTGTTCACCCATGATACAATCACTGTAACAAATTCAAAATTCAGTCATCGAACCACGTGAGTGCCCACATGGCAAGCACATGTTAGTGATTGAGATGCCACGTGTTCACAATTGCTATATGGATAATGTACACGTGGCATCCAAATTTTTTTTTAAAAAAAGAGTTGCATCCAGCTGACCCATTTCAACAAAAAGCCATGTGACCATCCAAATTCCAAACCACTCCTTCACTTTCTTCTCTTCTTTTATTTGACCGTATGCAAAATCCCCCACTTTATCACTTTTGTTGTCATGTTCTTCCCCGTCTGTAACTTTTAGAACAACAGACCCTTGTCTTTCTTTGTCACTTTCTTTGTCCATAACGAAGAGTTTCAGTTCACGAAACATGTCCCGACATTTGCAACACAACATCGTTTTTGAGATATGAACAAAATCCTTGGTGAGCCAAACTCCAATACTTTTGCTTTTACTTCAATTTTGGGTTTGGCTGTCGATAGGTTGCATTTGTTGCATGTTTTATGCCATGTTTTGCATGTTAAATTACTATCATATTTGCGTTTTATGTTGTGTTTGTTGTCTTTGATGTTCAGGTGAATGGGTAAGAAATAATGGATAAAAACGAGGTTGTTTTGGTGCAAGCTGGGTCTAGAATAGAATATGACATGACCATGTCGTATGTGCTACAAAACTTGGGTTGTTATTGCTGTAATGGGCAGCTTGTTTTGGACAACTGGGCCTCGAATCTAACTTATGATGCATGAAATTGAAGGCTCTTTACTCAGTTTTAGCCTTTAGAAACACATTAGGGATTTATTAATTATTTTTTTTTTATTGGACATTATTAGGAATTAGGTCTTTTTAGGAAGAGTATAAAAACCCTTCTCCTCTTCCTTTTGACGGCAGACACACTACTGGGAGAGCTAGAACAAAATACTCTTCCATTCTTTTTGGCTTTCTTTCTCCACTGTGTGTAACTAAATTCATATCTAGTTGATGTACTTTGATATTTAATTCAAATGAATTATGAGACTTTTGTTCTTAAATTATCTTTTTTATTTCGAATATCTATTTTCTTCCTATGCTTATTTGTTCTATTATTGTTATGTTGATTACTTCAATTACGTGCGGTTGATTGATTGACATGATAATAAACTGCTAATTAGGAACACCAGGTGTTGTTAGTTTCTAGCCTAGGTAGCAAATAGCGTAGTCGTTTGTGGCTACACATCTTCTATATTACGGAATTAAATAGTCAAGTTTAAATAAATTGAGGCCTCGAATTTGTTAGTTTGGGTTGGATCTCTTCAATACTTAATGTTGCTAGTAGATTAAATCTTGTCAGAGGTCGAGGGAGTTGTCTGTTAGTAAGAGAAATAATTTGTCAGGGGTCTCGGAATTATCAATGAAGTAAGTAGAAGCTGGTTGTTTAGAGCGGTTGCCAACCGCTATAACCAATCTATTGGAATAGTTAGATGTTACCTTTTGTGTGGATGATCAATTCGACGGATTAAGCAGAGAAATACCTCGGCTAAGCTTTCATCATTATTAAATTCCTCTTATTTTAATTGTTACATTGTTATTGACTCTCAAATTGCAATCTTTGTTTGTGTTCATTTTCATTCACGGTCTCATTTGCAATATCTACAATTTTATTTTATTTTATTTTATTTCTTTGCATATAAACAACTTTTAATTTGTCTTTGTGGGTCAACCATATTCACTGCACTTAAAAGACATTTTCTGAATGACTTTTTTTTTATTTTGTTAGTTTTACACTCCATCAGTCATTTCTAACTATGACCCAAATGTTTACAGCTTCGATTGTTGCAATTCATTATTGTAACACTGAATTCGGAGTGTTGGGTCCATTTGGACCAAAATCATCGAATTTGGTTGACATTTACTAACCTTGTCAGAGAATAGAAGGGTGTGGACCCCATGTTACAGTAATTCTTTGAATGTATTGTTTTCTGAAGAAATTGGTTTAGAGTTTCTATCATTTGTTGGGTCCACTTGTAATTTATGGTCGAGAACGACTTCGGTTTACTACAAAAGTGAGAAATCCTTAGTTCAGTGACCTTTCCGGTTATACTCATATCGACATAGTTTTTTTGTTGACAGAGTTTTTTGGGTTTTCTTTTTCTTTTTGTCGTGAATTGGGATTTACATTTTCTCGTTATGTTTGTAACTTTTTTTACAGATCCTTGTAATGGCTATTTCACTATAAGGTTATGGATAAATAAGGAGATGATGGTTTGGAGATACAGTGATGATAATTTGGAACACTTTGATTGGTGCCATCTCGAGAATATTACAATTTTTTGTTTGAACCAATGGTGGTAAATGTTAGGTGCACTGGTATGTTAGTTACACTTAGAAGCCTACATATGACCACTGGAACAAAGTGCAGTTGTTGGACATGGAATCAGACTTGCTGGAAATGGTGAAGTAAGCAACTTTGGACATATCAATTGACATATATGTTAAACATCTTGAAGATGAGACTGATATAGAGTTCATTGATTTCGGTCATCATCTTAGGTATGTCCGTGAAAAGATAGTTGACTGAAATGTATTTGTGGAAACAACTGATGGGTTGGTAGGGATGCATTGGGAAAGAGAGTGTCGAGCCATCGTGAGAATGCAACACCTTCATGCAGTAAGAGGCTATTCTTTGATGAGGATAAAAAATGATCATAATTCTAACAGTCAAGGAGGAAATAAAAGAGGAATGACTCATTACAAAGGTAAAATGCCCATGGTAGAAGATGAGCCCGGTGGTGATGTCAATGAGAAAAATGAAAATGCCATGATCATGGCTTACTTCTAGAACCGTGGTACAGAGTGTGGTCGTCAAAATTGCTTCTTACCATGGCCATGGTGTTGGGTGTGCCATCGACCATGGCCTTCATTGATCCCTTCTTTATCCCACTTTCTCCATCACTCTAATTCTTGTTCAAACTTCATTTTTCATGTTCATTTACCACATTTATTCTTCATTTCATGCAATCAACTCGATCCTATACAAAACACGAAAAATATATAAATTCATTGACAAACATGCACTTGAAGGATGAAAATGCTAAACATTATTGCTTGATTAAACATGTAATTTTATCATGCATCAACTGCCTACGAAAAGCCCATCTCCATGCCTGACGCGCATTTTGTGCGTCATCTGCTAATGGACGACATCAGAGTTGAGTGGGTGAAGCCTAATTCGATCACATATAATGCTATATTCAAAGGAAAAAGACTTAGCAGGCTTGTAATCCTGATTAAACAACAATTGAAAACTCACTGAATGGATTTCTTTAGTTGGGGGAATAGAACGTTAAATTACTCAAAGTTAATACAACACTCAAAGTAAAATTACTTCATACAATATTGAAAGTTAAATGAGGTCATACAATACTCAAATTTAAATTAGTTCACACAATACTCAAAATTAAATTGGTTCATGCATCCCTACTTAATCTATATTCCTAATAAAATACGTACAAGAAGAAGCACCATGATTTTTCATACTATATCACTATCTGCATTATCGCGAGCACCATTGTCAACTACGACTTGCTCCTCACTCACACAGTTTTTGGCTCTGTTGGCCTCTTCACGGAAACTCCTTAAAGCTCTCTTGGACTGCTTGCATCACTCCCATTAGGCCCCTACATCAATTTCAAAATCTCATCAGTATTCTTCAACTTGGATTTTGGATCGTACCATTGAAAGAATGAGCATGACACCTCACTTCCCTATAAGAGATAATCGAACATTTCAAACCCAAATTAATTTCATCAAATAGATTTAAACAAAACAAGTTGAAAAAAAAATAGATCATTATGAATTCACACTGCAATATGTAAAGATTTATGGAATCAAGCAACAATAAGATCATTTTATGAACTATTAGTATTTCTTGACTCAAGAAAGTGAAGTCAAAGCCTTACCTAAAATCTCACGGTTATCATGACGAGTGAAGACGGTATTACAATTTCACGTATACCTTGTTTAGTTCAAATACTCACACAACTATATAACAATTCCATTAGATTTATAGTCCTACTCAACCTGCTACTAAAATTTAAAAAGAAAAAAATTAATTGATTCTATAAAACACCTATGGCATTTTCCTACATTTCTATTCCAGTAAATTTACAAAAGGAGCAATTACTATTACGTTCTTGAGGTAAATTGTAATTTTTGATTATGTTACTGTATTTTTAAAAAATTCTTATTGTGTTCCTGATACTTAACAACGTCAACCAGACTAACGGCATACGTTAACTTTGGTGAGTTGGCATATATAAATTCTTACGTATCAAAGATGACATGTGTTGTTAGTTTGGACCGATGGCGATAAACGTCAGAACGCAATATGATATTTTCTAAAATACAGTGACGTAATCGGAGATTATAATTTATCTCAGACATTTAATGGTAATTCCTTCTTTACAAAATGCATTTCCAAATCTGAATTGACTAATCCAGAGATATCCAAACAAAATATATCTTAAGGAATTATCCATATAAGCTGAGAAATCATGCAACAACAAAAGCCAAAATAACCATAGGGAATAACCTTAAAGACCCCTTACCCCAAACTTCCTTCACCCAACAACCGATATCCTGGACTGTTAATAGTGGTTGAGGGCCTCAACATTGCTGGTTCGCCGTAATAACAGTAGACGTTCTCAAAAGTCATCTCGTCATTGCTATTGGATCTCGACAGTCACCTTCGTCGCCACTGAAAGATCTCTATGCAGAAGAGAAGAGACTGATGCTCTTATTGATGGAATCAAGTCAAGAAAAAGATAGAAAAAGGGGAAGAAGTGAAGAAGTTGGGGGAGTTTGGATACTGTCGAGAAAAAGAAGAGTAGAAGGAAAGAGAAAAAGAAATAGGCCAGCTGTCAACATATTAACTCAAGTGGAGTTAGTTGACCAGTCTGTAGTTCCTTAGTTACTCATGTGGTTAAAGTTACTTTTGTTTGCCACCAAGCTTAGGTCGGTTTGTTTCACGCTACAACTAGCAGATTTACTTTTGGATATATAGACATTATACACAACCGATTCTAATTAATTAGAAAACACTTTCCCTTTTACTGATCTGTTATGTTATCAGAGCCAAATAGAAACTTTCCTCTGTAACCGCCTCTTTTTCTCTCTTTTTCTCTTTGATTCGTGTTGAAGAACAGATATCCAGTCCCTATTACATCCATCCAAATGAAAACCCTTCAATTCAGATCATTTCTACTCTACTTGATTACTCCAATTTCCACTATTGGCAAAGAGCTGTGCTTATGGCTTTGAAGATGAAGAATAAAGTGCAGTTTGTTGATAGCACTATCACAATGTCTGATCGAACAGATTTTCTTTTCTTTGCTTGGGACAGGTGTAACATCTTAGTTCTCACCTGGATACGAAACTCCGTCCCATCCTCCATTGCTAAGAATACATTGTGGATCGACAATGCTAGGGATGTTTGGCTAGATCTCAGTGTTTGTTTTGCTCAACAGGGCATTTTCAGGATAGCAATACTTCAGGAGGAAATTGCTTCCTTAAAGCAAGGTACGAATTCTGTAACAGAGTATTTCACACAGTTGAAGATCTTGTGGGATGAATTAAATACTATCTGTCCTTTGCCTTCATATTCTGTGAGCTATGATTGTGGTGGATTGTAATTATTTCGTCAGTATCAGAATGTAGATCAAGTAACTAGGTTTTTGAGAGGTTTGTCATAACAATATTTGAATATCAGACTGCCTGCCTCCCTCAGGAGGATCTATTGCCCTTATATAAGAAAGCTGTACAATCTAAATTTAGTAAGAACATATTTACTGCTATGTATTAACTACTGATATTGTAATATAGGCAATAGTATATACAGCTAATCAATCAACATAAATTCCGGCCATAATCTCAGTGATTGACATCCAGAATCTTGTCCATGATCTCTGCCTTTGATATGGCAGTGTGTATGGAGGAAAACTACCTAATAACCATCCAGTGGCAGTGAAGATCCTGGACACAGGCTACAACAACGGGGAAGAATTTATCAATGAGGTTGTCAGCATTAGTCGCACTTCTCACATTAATATTGTTTCCCTGCTTGGATTTTGCTTAGAAGGTCAGAAGAGGGCTCTCGTATATGAGTACATGGCAAATGGTTTACGTGAAAAGTTTAAATATAATCCAGGAGCTCATCAGCACCTAGGATGGAGAAGTTTGTATCATATTGCAATTGGGATAGCTCGAGGGCTTGAGTACTTGCATCACGGACGCAACACAAGGATTCTGCATTTTCACATAAAACCTCATAATGTCCTTCTGGATCAAGATTTTTGCCCAAAAACTTCTGATTTTGGCCTTGCAAACTATGTTACAAGAAAGAAAGCATCATATCAATAAAAGACGCTAGAGGGACGATTGGATATATGGCTCCTGAAGTATTTTATTGAAACTCTGGAAATGTACCACATAAGTCGGATGTGCATAGCTATGGGATGATGGTTTTGGAGATGGTAGGAGGCAGAAAAAAATGTTGATGTCGAAGCAGAGAAAACAAGCAGAATATATTTTCCTCAGTGGGTTCACAAGCAACTGCAACAAGGCAATCGCTTGGAAATTCAAGAAGTCAAGAACAATGTGGAAAATGAAAGTGCAGAGAAGATGGTGTTGGTGGCTTTATGGTGCATACAGAAAAACCCAAATGACAGGCCATGCATATCTGAAGAAATAGAATGTTGGAAGGTAGCATTGATGCCTTGGAAGTTCCACCAAAACTTTTTGTATATTCTCCTTCCATTTCACCAATAAATGATGGAAGCAGTACTGTCATCATATAACTAAGCGGTCTCTTAATAGTAAGGCCACATATGACAAAAAGCACAGAAATGCTAATTAGGGAGATTGGAATATTTATCCCTCACGAATGTGTCATGAAATCTACACATATTTTAAGACATAATGAAGTATAGTATGTCAGTATCAGAGGATTCATTTTGTTATCAAACAGCTTTAACACAAATGTCACTCTTCTGCTGCTTTGATCACTTCATAAAGTACTTCATTTCCTCCATCAATCCTAAGGCATACCTTTGACAAATATGGACTGGCCACAACAAGAGGCAAGTATTTACCTACCATCATTCTTTCCAGAATAATAGAGATTAATGTAAACTAAGGACAGTGCTATTAAATGATAATATTTAATTTAGTTGTTTCTCTCTGTTTGGTTTCTTTAATTTCTGAGTCTTCTTGACTGACAGAACTTTACTATATATTCAAAGTTATACTAAACAATTTTTGCAATACAAAAGACAGACATCGAGAAGTAGAAGGTTGTTGCATTTGATTTGTATCAAATTCTTGTTCAAAATTCTAAACACCAAACTTATGTTCAAAATGTAAGACAGGATTCCCAAGGGTGGTTTGCCTAGAAAGATATTCCAAAGACTAGATTAGTCAAAAATGTCATACTCAGTTGTAATAATTAGAGAGGGGACGTTATTTTCTAAGAAGTGATCACTTGCCTTGCTTGGTTTATGAATTGAAAGCAAATTCCTACAAAGTCAAGCCCTTTACTTCCGTTCATCTTAGGAAATAACTTCAAGGGGGTGAAAAAATGTTGAAGCCGCCAGCTGTCTAACAAAAAAATGGAATAATTGGCTGGCTTAATTATAGGAGATTATGTAGATTTTTTCCTTTAATAGTTTTCTTCCATTACTAGGATTCTGTGTTAGATGGACATATATATATGTATCGCTGGTTAGAGTTGTAAAAATTAAATCGGAATCAA
>CAODLS010673362.1:0-11296 GCA_948243855.1 Flueggea neowawraea | reverse complement strand
AAAAATGATAGCTCGAGACCTATTACATCCTATTATGATAATCAAGACACTATTACTTTTGCAAAAGACCCTAAGTACCATAGTAGAACCAAACACATTGATATTAAGTATAACTACATCAGGGACATTATATGAATAAAGGAAGTGTCAGTACAATACATATCCACGCATCATATGGCAGTTGATCCTCTCACTAAACCGATAGCAAGAGATGTTTACCTTGGACATGTCAAGTCTCTTGGAATGCATAGATTGCAATTTGATGAGAACTATTGAGCTTATGTATTGTACTACTATTTCTTATTAATGCAAATTTAAGTATTATTTGTTGCTTCTCATTATATATAGACATTATTTTTCGTTTACTATAATAAAGTTAAAATTGTTGAAAGTCACACAGGTTTAGATTGACTGACTCACACGAGCAATAACCTCTAGTGCTGGTGGGAGCAAATAGAGATGAGACAAAACACTTCTAGCGCTGTTGAGAGCGAGTAGAATTGAGAAAAGTTTTAAAAAATGTCACTTTAATGGAAGATTAAGATGAGGTTGTAAATAATTTCTAATTTTACAATCAATTTGGATAGCCCAATCCAAATAACCTGTGAAAGCTTGATTTGAGATCTCGACAATAATACATGCTACTGTTGAATGCCTTTGAGAACTCAGGTTAGTCATTGGTAACTGATGATTGAACTAACATCTGTATAGTGTGAAACATGATGACTAAAAACACACAACACATTATTCATACCATGTGGGATAATTCATTTGCAAAAGGTTGTGGGAGAATGAATCCCTGCTTCTCCAATATGTGAGACCTTTAGAGGAAAGATAGAATCATCTAATTAATACCCTTATTACGTTTTACTACTATTCAAGGTTTTGATTTGGTGTTTGCCATCTTAGCTAGTTTACCTATGACCATGTATGATTCGATCTATGAAACTAATCTGGAAAAGCAACCAAGCTTAAAATTGAGAATTTCGAGTGATAAAGGATGACATGTTCGGTATGTCCATTTGTCGGCCAATCCTGTCGCTTGAGAACAGCGTAAACATGATTATGGATATACAATACATTACTGAACAATATTTCGATTAAGGGATTTGATAAAGAGATATTAAAATTAAAGGAACCATCAGGGGTATTATAGGATCAAATATATATTATATCTAGTATACTGTTTAGAAATCAATGGTAGAAGCGAGTATGTCATTCCTAATATATGCATAGTAATAAGCTCCTGAAATGCAAGAAAAACTCGCTAGGTTGCATGATCCATTTGCTAGTATGAAAATAATCTCTTCTTAGTTTTGGATATTAATGTTGCAGAATCTCACATTGGGTCATATCCGTCATGTGTAAATGAGAGATGTTGAAAATCGGGTTGGATCGTCCATGATTGGTTGACTAGAACCCAAAATTGACCACTACACAGAAATTGCATGTGTAGTTGCAAAAAGGCACAATAGTGCCGAAAAATTTGCAACTCCTTATAATCATGTCATTTTTTATACATGCTATAAAGGACCAAAATAAACTAACGAAAAAGATATATACCTCTTCAACAAAAACACATTAAAACATATTTTAAAAGGAAGAACAAAAATTTATGAAAGTAGGAGGTAAATTTGGCACTTGGATTGTGAAAAGAGGATTTTAGTTTTCATCTTTCTATTCCTATCTAGTGAGACTACTTAAGGTTAGTTAATTTACTTAATTGAGAATGTTTTACACTATCAAATAAATAGACACTCCTAAAATTTGCGGCATTATGATTGAATTTACACATCTTTAGCAAACTATATATAAATATCTAGCAAAATTTTAGGCAATGTTCATAAGCCAATAATTAATGAAGTAATATTACAAATTGAAAAACATTATGCATTTAAATTAGTTACCTGTTTTCCTTGCAGCGGCTGGAAAAAAGGGAAGAAATTGCAAACACATCGGCATTCATCACATACTATATCGGATAATTCGCAGATATTTCGGTTCTTGATTGCACCATAAAGCTTGAGGACTGCTTCTAGAGGTTCTTTATTATCTCCTTCATCTCCAGATTCTGAACTTGTTGCATTACACGACACTAAACTTCTGTGCCTGGAACGGCATGTCGTTTTCTTATTCAAAGACTGATGTAATTGTGACCAAGAATTAGTAGACAAAGAAGTTCTTTTATGTGGACGACTCTCATGGACAAAAGAAGTGTTGTAGTTGCAAGATTTTGATTTTGGGTTGATAGAAGGAAAGTATGAGACAAATGATCTAGTGCCACATAAGACATTTGGAACAGAGACAGTAAACATTTTAAAATTCTCAAAGAATGAAAATATTGTTTGCTTCAAACAATGAAAAGTTCCATTAGGATAATTATATAACATGATTATGTGTGGAATAAGATTGTGAAAAAGAAATTAGTATACTTGTAAGAAAAGTATGAGCAACTAAATGACACACCTTGCCTCCTCAACTAAGCTAGGGATATTCTTTTAACAATAATATGATAACATGCATGTGATTTGCCACGTATGGTTCGTTTCTATTTTGATATTAACTGAGGGAGTTTTATAGTGTATATAAGAAATATTCTAGTAAATCATTTGTCCAAAATTATCTTTTCGTTTAAAAATATTCAAAGAATATGTCGTTTTATAATTATGTAATTTTATAATTTTCATCCGTTTCTATATATAATTTAAAGAATATGTTGTTTCATTTTAATACATTCTTTTCGTTTTAAAGATACTGGAACTTGCAATCTTCAAAAGTTTAGGCCTATCAATCTTGTTAAGTTAATCTCTGAAGTGTTCTCTTTTCAACTTCAGGTTGGTTTGCCTTCGATTATCTGAAAGAACCAACACGCCTTTATTTATGGTAAAAGTATATTAGATTGTGCCACGATAGCAAGTAAAATTATTCATCTAATCAATAGGCATAACAAAAATACTCTATTACTGAAATTGGATTTTCAAAAGCATTTGATAGTGTCTTCTGGGATTGGCTTGGTTATCAGGCAAATCCCATTTATATTTTGGGCAACTCTGACAAATGTTGCCATACGAGATATGGAAGACACAGAACCGTCAAGTTTTTTATCTACTCTTCTTTTAATAAATGTGGTTCCTTTCTCAAAGGTAAATACAAGCAGTTTGGGATTTCAGGGTTAGATGTTTTGTGTTGCCTAGACTTTCTAACTTGGAAACCATTGTAACGAATTCATTTTATCTATGGTTACTAAAGTTTTCAATTTGTAACAGTTTAGTCATGAAAGTCAAATTTGTAACAATAAACTCCCTGAAGTTTGTTGGTTGTTTCCAAAATAAATAAATTTAAAAAAAAACACAACTACCAATTTATAATTGCCATGTTAGATTAGGCTTGTCTGTTGGCTTCCACGGTGTATAGAACAAAAAAATGTATATGTATAGGAAAATTAAATTAAATTAAATATTTGAATACATGTAGTAATTATGCAACTACTTTTGCACTCGAGGCAAGAGATGATAGTTGATTGTGACATGTTTTCGTGCTTTGAAAGCGTGGTAAAATAGCTTCGTTATCAATCATTGCAAAACAAAATTCTCGATGTACACTACTAAGAGGTCATTTATCTGTCATCCTATTTCGTAAATCCGTCTTGATAATATTCATAACAAAAAATACTCTTTCAATAGATGCAGTTGCAACTGGAAGAAGCAACACCAATTCAATGAAACGATATACAAAAGTAAAGACTTTAGCTTTTCCAGTTTGAAACAACTTCTTTGCAAGACTTTCCAAATCTTGAATATTGGAGAATTGCTCATTATCTTTTATATCACAAATATAAGTTCGAAGCTGATAAGGAAGAAACATAAGTTCATGCCAAGTGAAGTCTTCTGGATAAAGTTTTGCAAGATGAACTAACTTTTCAATATTGAAATTCGCAAACGAGTTCTTTGGATTGAGATTCATGCAAAGAAGTAATTTTGTGTTCGTCTGTGGAAAATTATTTTTCATCTTGTATAAGTAAATTGAGAACCTAGAAATAAAAAGAAAAAGAAAAGTTATTAATTTAGTGCAATGGTCGTAATTCGAAAAAATATTTAATTGAAAGGAAAAATATGTATAATCATCTCACAATAAATCTCCACCCAATAATCATGATAATTAGTAACAAGGCCATCTCACTTCATACGAATCCGGGATTTGATGGTATCTTCCATATTAATAATATCAATGGAATTAGCCACACAATTTCTCCACTTTCTCCAAGAAGTTGTTTCATTCATTCTCCCTAAATTCTCGTAATATCTTTTTGGCTGTATTGACCAAAGACATAGCTTGAACAATATTTTGATATATTTTTTGAAGAAAAAGTGACAAATCATATGTTGTTCTAAGTAGACGTATCATCAAGTGTAAAGCAAACACAAATTCATAGCTCTCTATCCTCAAAAGCAAAGCTTTAGAAAAACCTCTTGTATCTAGATTACAACCATCATCATACACATGTTCAAACACTTCAAGTATTGAAGGTCACATGACTCGTAGACAATTTAAAGTTGTGAAGTGTGATCCTCATCGAGTGTCGTCTGGTCTACATAAGCTAATTTCTTGATTTAAACCTTTGTCACTGCCAATTTCTTCACTTTCAATACGTTCAACAATATGGTAATGCTCGATTTATTAGAGTTTTTCCATTCTTTAACAAGATGATCCACATGTATTCACAATCATGTTGACAACATTAAGGAAATCACTCACAGCTTGATGATCCTGGAAATAGTTACAACAACTAATTGGAGTTGATGAGCAAAATAGTGGACATACTTATTCTACCTAAATTAAATCACAATTTCATAAATCAATTATTCAACAATATCTAGCCCTAAATCAATCAAACTGATTTTTTTTAAATAGGGAAACTCAACTTACCAGGGACAATAATATGTGGGATGGTGGCATCAGGTCTAATAAGGAGGCGAGGTCGCAACGCGGACGGTGGTCTGTGGAGGGAGGCTGTGGAGATTGAAGAGAGTGGGTCGACAAAGAGAGAAGCAAAGCAGTGGCATACTGCTTCTGTGTTCGTGCTTCTGTTTTGAATAAGAGACTAGGGAAAACGACGTTGTTTTGTCCTGATCTTCTTTTTTTAATAGTTTATTAATTATTTTTTGAACAGTGGGCCAAAACGGCGCCGTTACACCCCACTCTTCTTATTTTCTTTTATAAGTGTGGGGCGAAATGACACACTTAATTATTATTTTTTAAACCACTAGGCAAAACAATGCCATTTTGCCTTATTGTTTAAAATGAAAACAAAAAGGGCAGAACAAGGTCATCCATATCCGTCGAAGGGGGGCTCCCATGGGATATGCTAGATATGTCAACTGATAACAAATTTTATCTTCCACCAAGAATTTTAGTGTTAATGGGTTTCTTAATTTTAAAAATAGTATCAAGTGTTGAACTTGGAGAAATTTTAAATTTGATAGAAAATATTTTTCATCCGGAATATATTATTCTTCTCATATATGAGTTATTTCAATAAAGAAAATATGAATATCAAGTAATATAATAAAAATAAAATCTCCAAGATAGTAACTAAACAATTAATGGAATTCAGTAAAAAAGTGTTCTCATTAATTAAAAAATAATGTCAATTTATCATATGAAGACATTGTTGAATTATGTAACATAACGTGGTTTTTGCTTCCCCATCCCCCTATTTTAGTGTCACCACACTGTCGGCAGCAATAAGCGTGCTCACAAGTTGGTTCGGTTTGGAAATTTCAAAATCTCTAGAACCGAACCGAAGTCTCGAAATCTCCAAAATTTTAGGACAAAACGGGACAAAGATTTGTAGATTACAGTATATAAAAAAACAGGATGGTTCTAATTCCAGTTCAGTTCTCGAAGATTTTTTTAAATAGAATTCAATAGAAAATGCCCGGTTTGACATAATTTAAACTATCCAACAACAAAGACAATACTTCACACCCTACCATCACTCTCAACTAGGAGTGCTCACAGGTCAATTCGGTTTAGAGCTTTCAAAATCTCCAAAACCAAATTGAAGTACCGAATTATGTTTTTCCTAAAATTGTAATCGAACCAAAGTCCCAAAATCTCTAAAATTTTGGGATAAAACGGGAAGGAGTTTCGAAGATTTTGGTACAAAGAAAATGGGTTTGTATCGATTCGGTTCTCGAAGATGTTTTTCAATATAATTCAATAGAAAATGGTCGGTTCGATGCAACTTAAACTATCCAACAACAAAGACAATGCTTCACACCCTACAATCACTCTCAACCTAACTTCAGCTCCAAATTCTTTATATCTTTTCAAAGAAGCAACAACTACTGCCTACTTGAATAGAATAACTTCAGCAATTTCACATTAAGAAATAAGGATACTCCATAACCAAAAATAAGATGGCATCGTAAAATTTGCATTTCATTCTATCAACCAAGAATGATTTTACATTTACATTTGAGCAAAAAAAAAAAGACAGAAGCAACGAGAGAAAGAAGTAGAACATACCTCTTATGGACGGAGAGATATGGACATACTTAAAGATATAGATTATTGACTTTGGTTTTGATGATGATGTGTACAAAACATCCATGAAAGGGGTTCAAAGATGTAGACTCTGTGATTTATGGTAATAACGCACGTACAGGATGGTCTATGCAAGTTGATTTATGCAAGACTGGCTCCTACACACGCAGACCACGAGCAAAGCACGTAGATTTTAATGGCACTAGAAATAGTGAGCATCAGACATTGTTCTAAGCGCACAAAGAACAGTTTAAGCACGTAGAATGGTATGGACGATCATGTTACGCACGTAGAAGGATGGTATGCAAGTAGAGGCTAAAGATACCTTCAAATGGCATGTAGAAGAATGCAAGAAAGCACAAAGAGTATCAAAGGTATGATCTTTTAAGAACTGAGCTTTACGCGTGTAGACAAGCTGCATATGCGAACAAAGTCTATCAAAGGTATGATCTTTTAAGAACTGAGCTTTACGCGTGTAGACAAGCTGCATATGCGAACAAAGTCCAGACGCTCCTCGGGATTTGAATCTGAACATTCTTGACATGCTGGCGTGGAGAATTAAAGTAGCAATCTTGGTAATCCAACAAAGCATGTTGGTAAAATGGCTAAGCATATAGATCGTAAAGGCTATGGATGTAGACAGGCCACGCAGCACGTAGTTGGTTCCTGAAAAAAACTAGAGGTGTGAAGGGTTCTAGAAGAGTGGATGTAGGTTAAGAAGGACCGAACGACTATAAATCGAATTTTTTTTCTCTTCCCTTACTCTATTTACTTTGATTTACATTTTTCATATTGTGTGTGAATTGATTGTTTTATTGCTTATGCATTTAACTTTGATTTTGGTTTGAAAAGAAACTGTGATGTTTGCTTTGATTTGCAAAAGATTTTAAAAAAAGTTTAAACTTGCACGAAATCCAATTCACCCCCTCTTAGACTATCATCTTTGGGGCCAATAGGAGAGACAGGAGCTAGAGCGGCAGATGAAGAAGGATGGCGGCTTGAATGACTGGTGGAAGAGAAGGATGGGTGTGCTGGGTATGGCTAGGGTTGTTCACTTGTTTGAGTGAGAGTTGAGAGGAAGAGTGTGATGCAGAGACAAAGTGAGTACGTGGTGTCATAACCCGTTTTCGGACCATGATCGACGTACAAGACGAACCGAACCGAACCGAAGGCCCGGACCATCTCGCACAAGCCTTAGAGATTCAGACAATCTACCCAAATTATTCATTTATTATCCAATTGTTAACAGAGGGTATAAATATAAGTATTTATTGACAAAATATAATAAATGTAAGTAAAAAAATATATTTTTTAATAACAAAATATGAATATATCATATTATCATTTGATATATCAAAATACAAATAAAATATAATTCAGTAAAATCCAAAAGTAAAAATGTGAAAGTGTGCCCAATAACCCAACAGAACTCCGTGTGGAACTCTAATATCAAAACAAAAGTAGAACCCGAACAAGAGGACACTCACTACCAGCAAAGGTGCCTTACTGAGATCGTGGTGTCGAATGCCTGCTGAGCATCAAAAGTATACCTGACAAATGTTAAAGGGAGGAAGTGGGAAAACTCAGTGATGGACAACACTCTAGATTGCCACTGGGACCTCACATAAGTTGTTTTGAAAACAGTTCGTAAATACAGCAAACATATATACATATATATAATATACACTATATATATACATGATAATTAAAAAAAATGTTCATTAAAACATTCGCACCCAGTGCAGACAACATGCAACCACATAATATTATTTGTATTGAAAAACATATATATATATACATATATAGTCAGATAATGGGACCAGATCAGACAGAACAAGTATTATGGACCAAGCCACCAGACAGAAAAGTACGCATATTTGGTTGGACACACGGTCACCCTTTTACTCCGGTAACTAGGGCCTTGACAGAGCATTGGTATACCAAAGGCTACGTACCTCGCAGATAGGTGTCCTACATTAGAATATTATAAAATACTTTGAATAATAAGAACAGACGAACATGCAGATCATAATTTAATTTTACAAATATATATATAATTGTATATACATATTTATTCGATATCACAGACAGAGTGTGGGTTATTAATAACCACATAAGCCAAATTATTAATTAATTGAATAATTATTAGTTAGATTACAAATTATATCTACACACAACAGAAACTTTACAAAGTTGAAGACACAACCTATGTGTCTGAAGCTACCATCGTACTCACTTGGACGTCGACCTAATAATCCAATCACGATCCACCGGTGAATGGATGGTCGCCTCAGATGTCAATCAAAGCTGAAACAAAAATGAATCATAACAGACTCAAATGTGATAACTGTTACAATACAAAATGTATGAAATGCAAAGTATGTCCCAACCTACGATGATGTTAGAAATTCTATTTCGATCGAAGATCTAACACTCTCATCTCAAAAATTGAACTCTACATAAAATTATAGTTTGGTCTCTCAACATTTGTAAAATTACACTTTATCCCCAAACCTTTTAGAATTTACAATTAGTACCCCAAGTATTTCAAAATTACAAATCAATCTTCAAATTTTTGGAAAATTATAAATCAGTCCCTGACTGACCATAAATTCAAATTAAACCTCAAATATGTAAAATATAAAGTCTGGTTCTCTAATTATTTAGAATTATGAAAATTATGTTTCTAGTCCTTTGGTAGAAAATCACACTACAACAACCTAAAATCCATATTGATCAAAACCGAACATTTCCAAAGTTCAAATTAGTCCCAACTAAATCCAAGAACATTAATCTAACACTCACTCATAAAAAAAAACATCAAATCATCCTACATCTATCTAATCTCCAACATACAAGCTATATTTATGTGTTTTTAACTCCCTTCTGTCATGATCTATCATCCTCAATCAGCCATTACAACATAACAATCCAAAATAACATCTGACTCACTAAACTGAGATTTTGCCGTGCCGACTCTATATGTGTTTTAAGCATTAAAATGAAGAAAGAAATAAGTTAGGATGATGATCTTACCTCAAAATGTTCAAAGGAAATAATGAGAGAGTATTCTGAGTCGATTTGAGAGTGTCGAGAGTGAAGAAAGTGAAGAAATGATAAAGTGGGTTGGTTTGAGCTGTTATATAGAACTGCAGTTCAAAACGGTACTTTCAAGGTTTCCAAAGTTCATGTACGTTAGAGAACCTTCACATATGTTACCAAATACCTCACGTACATTATCGGGGTCAAAAATCGTGTCCACAAGTATCAGGTCCGCTCTCACATACGTCACTGAAATTCCCACATACGTCAATGATCCTGGAACCCAGTTAAGGTACGTAACATTATTTCTCACGTACGTCAACATGAAATATGCCTTATGTACGTTAGCCTTACATATCATATACGTGAGGATTGATATTATACACTCCTTCATTTCGTTCACTTTTGGACACACGTTAGACCTTTCTCGATGCTCAACAACACCCAACATTATAAAAAGATCATCATTAAATGCATCCAAACACTTAATAAACGCCTTAAACACCAAAGGATCTAAATTAAACGAAAAAAACTGATATTGAACAGAATGCTACAAAAAATCTAGTTAGAATCAGCGGGATAGTACATATGGTGTGGGTGCGGCTGGGCTGTGTTTTTGAATGAGGAAGAGCAGTGGAGGAGTGGGATGGTGGCTTAAAAGAATGGCGACGGGAGAAGGATGGGTGTGTGTGACTAGGGTTGCTTGAGTGACTAAGGTAGAGTGGAGAGGAAGAATGAGTCTGTCACGACCCGAGTCGGGCCGGTGATCGGCGTACGAGGCGATCCGTCTATGGAAGCCCAGCTCATCTCGCACAGGTCTCCAAGATACAGATATTCAATCCAAACATTCATTTATCAAAACATTTATTGCATATAATACGATACGTAAGAAAATAGTATAGATATAATACTATCAAAATAAATATGTGTAATATGAATAAAACCATCAAACATTTTATAAAGGATACTAAGCCATAACCCACTATTCGGTATGAAGCGACTAACAAAATACATACTGAGCCTCACCAAACATTGAATGCCAACGGTCCACAATCTACCAAAATCACCTGAAAAATAGGAGTACAGAGAATAGACAGAAAAGAAAGGGGTAAGAATCCCTAGTGAGGAAATAACACTCCAGATTGCCTCTACGTGCCTCACAAAGACAATTTGAAAATGTTTAGAAAACTTCACATGCAAATATAGATGTACATACATATACACAGTAGATATAGTATCATAGCTTCGAAATTAGTTTTTAAATCATTCGCACTCAGGGAAGATAACAGTCAGACAGATTTGCAAATACTTGACTAAAAAAAGACTTAGTTTCAAAATATAATTTAGTTAATTACTATCTTTCAAAATATTTTCTCAAAACATTTACAGAAAATAATTGTTAAAACAATTTTAGGGGAATTCCCAAAATCATTTCCAGTAAGAAGTACCAAAACATTTTCAAAGAGTTTTACTTAATCTTTTTAAAGTCAAAATTCATGAGTTATTTCAGAGTCAAAATCATGTATTTCAAATATCATTTCAAAATAATATGCAGAACTGATGATCACTGATCATATTCCCAAACTATATTAGAACTGTGCTGGCTAGATCAGATCAGAATAATTTAGCAACCCTAAGACTTCAAAAAGTACGCAACTCAAAAGGGCTAACAATTGACAACCTTAAGGGCTCTAAATAGTACTCT
>CAODLS010673330.1:0-19159 GCA_948243855.1 Flueggea neowawraea | reverse complement strand
ACAAGGAAAGAGACTCCTAAAAAATAGGAGAGGTGGTGTGTGCCGAATTTCTTCCTCCTAATTAGGATGAGTGTGCCGAATTTTCTCACTCCTAATTAGGTTAGGTTGTGCCGAAATTCTAATGAGTTTGATTAATGTTATTGGGCTTTTAATTATATGATACATTATCATTTAATAAATCACTCACATGGGCCAAATTATGTCACACATAATTAAATACTCATAACCATGATAACTAGTGATTCATATTAAAAGGCCCATTACATTAATGGATTATGTATTAAATCTTATTTAACACATAAATCATAAAACCCTGAATTATTATTAATTAATCAAATTAATCATCTTAACAATTCAATCACCACAAAGAGAGAATATTTGTAACCAATCTAATTCGTTCTTGTGTGTGACCCAATAGACCCACTCGAAATTGGCAATGGGCCATGTCCCAAACCTTTGGGCCCAAAGTACATGGTTTGGTTGGTTCTATTTTCCCATGGAAAGAAGTTATGTGATGTCTGGACCAAACATGTAGGCACACAATTAAGCGTTAATATGGGTGCTGGAATAACCTGCTGTTGAGAGACCACAGGGTAAATTACTTGAGTGTGAATTGAGAACTCTCAACTGTGGAAGATGGTGTAACTAGTCATTTGACTTGAGATCATCACAACATACTAATGTCTAGTCATATAACTTTAATCCCATTCTACGTAACCTGATTAGGGTTGCTAAAAATGTGAAGGTTGAGTTGCATCACGAAACATTTAAGTATGGTGTGTGATCAAGATAGGATTGTCACCCTTAGTAATATGAGAAAAATGTCTCATTGGGCATATCAATTGAGTAAAGAGAACTTAAATCCATGACCATGGTCTAATTGGTTGCAACTTAGGAAATTGAATTAATTTGGTATAATTTCTCTTAACTTGGTGATTGATGAATTTTGTCAATGTGAGGGGTTGACACTATCCATGCCTTATACTAAAAAAGACACAAAATGACAAGGGACCGAATTACACGGTAATCTTTCATGACATGAATAAGATTCTACACGAAAACTCGAGTTCACTTAAGGGTATGATGGGTAGCTAGGGCCCAATCTTACCAAGTAATTTAGTAGTCAAATCCTAGGTTACTAACCTTATGAATGAGAGCCTAGAAGGTCACACACAATAACACATTGTAAGGATAACATTAATCATGAGATGAATAATGTTCAAGTGAGCAACCCTAGTTTGACTAGAATTCCTATTTTGACTCATGGATGAACATCTTCGAAGAAATGATCTAAATGTATATGACTCCTTAAGATGATACCTAATTAATTTAGAAACTCGAAAATCTCATTTCATATGAGATTCCTAGTTTGACTAGGAATCCTAACCGAAATGGTAGTCCTAGTGTAACTCGGATAAGTTCTGAAATAGAAACTAATGATCATCTCTTGTTTTAGTAGAACTAATCTAACACTAGGATCATTCTCAATGTTAAGAGTCCTAATGCAATTAGAATTCCCAGTTGAGATATGATTCCTATTATGAATAGGATTTGAGAAACGACAAAACTAGTTTGACTAGTTTGTATCGGTACTAATGGTTTAGAGTGTAATAGTGAGTAGTCCTAATTTGGTTAAATACATCTTGGAATGAATCCTATGTAAATTAAGTTTTTTCATATTTATTTAATTATTGGATAATTGAATAAAATACAAATCCTTGTTGAACTTAAATATATGTTACAACGGGTTTGTAGATATTGCACGTATGATTATTTAATGGGTCAAAACTTAAAGCCCATTAAGCCCAAGTTAATTAGAGTTAATTAAGTCTATTCTTAGTGTAAGAATGAGTATAATTTGCTGCCAACAAAGAAATTTTGGTCATCCATAATGAGCTCTAAGAAGATTTGGAGTATCTTCCTATCTTATCTCACTTGATGTGGGCTAGAACCATGAAAATATTGTATGAGGTGTTTAGCAAACCCTAACCCTATTTGGACTAAGGTATTTAAGGGTCTTTTAAGTGAATTTTGGTAGCCTAATTTCATGCATAGGGAGAGCAAAATGTTGCTACCCTTGTTGCCCTTCTTCTTGCCAAAATCTCTAAACACCTAGTTCCATAAAAGTGTTCATAGTGCATTGATTCAAACTCAATCCTGAGCCGCAAACTCTTAGTTGTGATTGTGAACCAATGTGGTATGAATAATGATAGAGACACCATACTTTTGGTTTTGTGGAGTGGTTGGCCTAACATAAAAAGGATCAACAAGTTCGTGACTCAATCGTGTTTTTTTAAGTTATTCGATATTTTTACAAGGTAAACATTCACAGCTCCTGCTTTGTTGGTTGTATCGGTTGTTTGCATGAATCTTGGTGATTAATAATGCGTAAAATTTTAAAAAATTCACTGTTTTTTCCTTACACATTATCCGACACAAGGAGCTCCCAAATCGTTGAATTGCCGACTAACTGACGATTTGACAACCCCCTAAACCAACGGGCCAGCCCCCAGGTGGCCCAGCTCCTATGTCCTCTGCCAACGGTCCAATTGATTACAACATTATTCTAAAAAAATTTTAAAAAATCGATTTGAGCCAAACCAACAATTTATAAATGGAGCTTTAGAAAGCAACAAAATGGATATTAGAGTATCTCAAAAAAAAAGAAAGAAAGAAAGAAACAAACAAAGGTTACATGCTCATATACTGATAATTGAAACGATTAGAGATCATTGGTTATCCGGACTCTTATTTTGCAGGATGGCAATACAATACTAACTCCATTTCAAGCTAAACCTAACTACTTGCTGAAGGGGCTATTTCTTAGAAGAGTGTTAAGCATACTCTCACAGCTTCTTCCACAATCAGTTGGATTTAAATCATGTTAGAAGGCATATAATCACGGACTACTGCTTCACGGAGTCAACAAATTGGATTTAAAGATAATTGTATTTTGAAACTATAAGGATGGAGTAGGTGAAAGTTAAAATTCAGGGTTTTAAGGAATTATTATTAAAAGCTCAGGGGCTCCGATATGGATTCGACCAATAAGAAAATATTTTAAAGTGGTTATAATCCTCCAATTGTATCCAGTTTTTTTTTTTCCTGATATAATAAGCGATACTTCTTGCATATCCATTTGAAAGATTCTATTGATTAAAGATTAGATCTACCCTTTATAAAAAGGGATTAGATTTATCACTAATATCACAAGAATAAAATTTCATCAGGTGCTGAGAAGTCGATTGTGGAAGCAGCTAAAGATTATATTCATATTCTTGATAATTTAGCATAAAGATTCGGTTTGAATGAAGACTAAAGTTTTTCTAACAAATTGTTTATTATTCCACAATACAAAATTGACGTATGCGAGTGCTATATACCTGAACATTGCTTGGCCTGGATTTGAGGGATACAAAAGGTGTCCATGTCACAGCTGGAACGCAAAAGTCAGTGTCAAGTGTTTGAAACTTGGTGGGTACTGACAAAGAGTGATGTAGAATTGGGTTTTGTCTCTTTATTACCACAAAATGATTATTGTTGTTTTAGGTGAAGAAGCTTTGACCTTTATAAGCATGATGATTGTTTTCACTGCCTGATCTCATGGACCCCACTTTGATTATTTCTAATTGTCTGCTTATTTTAAATTTCAAAAGCTTTCATGTTTAACTTTCTTAATTTAATTATTAATTATATTATTAGTGCTGGTACAATTGACTTAGACTCTGACTGCAAAATACTGCCACAATCTTTTTCTCTTTTTCTTTTTTGGAATTTCAAATGATGTGCTTTTCGAAATCTATACTTCTAAAGAAATGGGAATTTATTAATAAAATAAAAGCAAGAACAAGAAGCCGTAGTTTTAATTATAGCCATAATCTACTGATTTTTTTTGGTTTTTAAATGTTATTTTTTTTTGTAGCCTTATTCATTTGAAGTGACAGATTTTTTTTTGATAAATAAGTGAAATAGAACTCTTTTTTGACAAAGTGAGATAGAACTTAGAAATGTAAAATATAACCAATTTTACGTAAGGTTAATTACATTGAGTTTCCAATTTATTGTCAACCATGTCATGATTAAATTATTTTAAATAAATTGAAAAGATCTAATTGTTAGATCCAATGATTCATAGGTAATTTAAATTAGAATATATAGGTTATGCCTTTTCTTTTTCTTCTTTATTTTCCGAAAGAGAAGAATAGAATAAATAGACAAGAAAAACCTAGATATACGTGAGAATATCTCTACTGCTTGTGCCTTTTCCAAATCCCAAATGAAGAGAATTTGATTCTTTTTTGTGATTTAAATATAATTTGATATCTTTATTGTACTTAAAATCTTCACCAAAAAAAATAAAAATATAAATTCGAACCCTTTTCCACCTCCATAATGATGTCAGATTCATTGCCACGTTGGCAACTAGCCGTAACTTTTTGTGTCTAATTAGGGCCGAAGTCCAAATTAGAATGTTGACCGACCTATCAAGGAGTTTAAACAGACCCATTTCAAGCCCATCACGCTGATTTAATTTGGAAATCAAACAATAAATTCAAATTGAAGAAATGACTTATAGCTGACAATTCGTATTCGCGTATCGTGTTCGTATCACGATCTATTTTCAGACCATGAACGGTGTACAAAGTGAACTATCTAAGAGAGTCTGGCTCATCTCGCACGAGCTTCGGAGATACAGACATTCTACCCAAAATTATCCATTAATCCAAGTATTTAATATTTATAAAATATTTTATACTGAAAGTATATATTTATATATAAGAAACAATATAAATTTAATAGACAAATATCGAGTAATTGTAAAATCAATATCCAAAATATAAAATGTAGCCCAGTAACTCAACAACAACCCGATGTAGAGTTCTAACAACAACAACAAAAGTAGAGCACAGATGAGGGACACTCACTATTATCAAAAAAATGTCTCACTGGAATCGAGGTGTTGAACAGTTGTTGAACATCAAAAATATCACCTGAAAAATAGGTTTAAAGATAGACAAAAGAATAAAAGGGGTAAGAATCCATAGTGAGAAAAATATTTAATAATAATTTAATAATAAAATAATAATAATAATAATAATAATAATAACAAAAATTACTGGAATAATTATTCAGAATGAGAGGAATATTACATACTTCCCCTCAAAAGAAATTTGTTCTCGAATTTCCAGACAGACTAGACAAGCTAAATTCATAATCTAACCTAAAATTCCAGTTACTAATTCCTGCTAATATTCTAACTCTCTCGGACTCAGATATACAAACATGTATCAGAAATGCAGAAAATGTAGAGACTGAATGCAGAGACAAAAAGTAGAAGACACTGACCTACGAATCAACAAGGTCAAACAGGTGCGGATATCTAAGCTGCATCTCATCCTCAGCTTCCTAAGTGGCCTCGTCAACTGAATGGTGTCTTCAAATCACCTTCACAGAAGCAATCTCTTTATTCCGGAGTCTATTGACCTGCCAGTCAATAATCCTCACCGGAACCTCATCATAGGACAGATCAGGCCTAACCTCCACTGACTGTGGCGCCAAAACATATGACGGATCAGAGACATACTTCCTCAGAAGTGATACGTGAAACACTGAATGAACAGAAGCAAACTGAGATGGTTGCGCCACCTCATGTGCAACGGCCCCAACACGGCCTATGATCTCAAATGAACCAATGTATGTCGGGCTCAACTTGCCCTTTTTCCCAAATCTCATAACACCTTTCATCGGTGATACCATCAGGAATACATGGTCAACAACTAAAAACTCCAAATGTTTACGCTTTAGGTCAGTGTAACTCTTCTAACGACTGTGAGCAATTTGAATCTGCTGCTGAATCAGTCTGACCTTATCTGTAGTTTCCAAAATAAGATCTGGCCACAAAGGCTATCTCTCACCTGCCTCGGCCTAACAAAGAGGTGATCTGCATTTCTTATCATATAAAGCCTCATAAGGAGCCATTTCGATGCTCAATGGTATGAGTTATTATATGCAAACTCTACCAATGGCAAGTGAGAATCCCAACTCCCACCAAAATCCACAGTGCACGCTTTCAACATATCTTCTAAAGTCTGAATTATGCGTTCGACTGTCCATCGGTCTACGAATGAAAAACAGTGCTAAAATGTAGTCGAGTACCCAACTCTTCTTGTAGCTTACGCCAAAATTGTGACGTAAACTGAGGTCCTCTGTCAAACACTATAGAAATTGGCACACCATGCAAGCATAGAATTCTGTCTACATACAGTTTTGCTAGGCGAGCCGCTCCATATGTCGTCTTGACAGGAAGAAAATGTGCTCACTTAGTTAATCGATCAACGATAACCAGATGGAGTCATACCCAAAAGACGTCCTCTGTAAGCCAACTACGAAATCCATAGTGATGCGATCCCATTTTCACTCTGGAAGGGGCATCTGTTGCAATAACCCAGAAGGACACTAGTGCTCAAACTTAATCTGCTGATAGGTCAAACACCGACTAACAAACTCATTAATGTCATTCTTCATCCCTGGCCACTAATAGGACTCTTGAAGATCTCGATAAATCTTAATGTAACTTGGATGTACAAAATATGCAGAACTATGACCATCAGTCATAATCTCCTCACGTAAACCATCTGAAGACGGTACGCATAACCTCAGTCCAAACCAAAGGACTCAAAATCGTCAACACTAAATCCAGGAACATTAGAAGACTTAACCTTCTCAATCAAATTCTAAATCTCAGAATCATCCTTCTGAGCCTCCTTAATCCGACTCAACATTATAGGTTTTCCTTCTATATGACCAAACAATGCACCTGAGTAGTCAAACTGTAGCTCAACTCCAGAATTCATCAAACGTTGCCACTCAGACATTGTAGGTCATCTCTCAACAGAAATATAAGCTAAGATACCCACCGACTTCCTACTCAAAGCATCGACAACCACGTTAGCCTTGCCAAAATGATATGATATAGAGGAATCATAATCCTTTAGCAACTCTATCCAATGCCTTTACCTCAAGTTCATGTCTCACTGCCCAAAAATGTACTTCAGATTCTTATGATTTGTAAAAATCTAAAAAGTCTCTCCGTACAGATAATGCCTCTAGATCTTGAGTTCAAACACCACTGCTGCTAACTCCAAGTCATCCGTCAGATAGTTTTGTTCATTCCTCTTAAGTTACCTCGATGCATAGGCAATTATTTTACCATGTTGCATTAATACACAACCTAGGCCAACTCTCAATGCATCACAATATACCGTAAAATCTTCAGAACCCTGCGATAGAACCAACACCGGCGCACTAGTCAAACATTCCTTCAACTTCTGAAATCTCTCCTCACATCTATCAGACCAAACAAACTTAACTCCCTTCCGAGTTAACCGATTCATAGGAGCTGCAATCCTAGAAAAATCCTGGATAAACCTCCTATAATACCTGGCTAAACCAAGAAAACTCCGAATCTCCGTAGCAATCTTAGGTCTCTCCTAATGGAGTATTGCATCTACCTTCTTTGGGTCTACCATAACACCATTTGTTCGAGCCAAAATTCGCACTTTGAGAACTTAGCGTAAAGCTGATGTTCTCGCAAAACTCACGTGGTCTTCGTGCTCCTTTCTTCTCCTCGAGTATATTAGAATGTCATCGATGAAGTTGATCACAAACCAATCCAAATATGATCTAAACACCTTGTTCATCAAATCCATGAATGACACTGGTGTGTTGGTCAAATCAAATGACATTACTAGGAACTTGTAGTGACCATATCTAGTCTGGAATGCAGTCTTAGGAACGTCCTCACCTCTAATCCTCAACTGATGATATCCCGACCTCAAGTCGATCTTAAAAAAATCATTATGCACCCTGCAACTGGTCAAATAGTTCATCTATCCTCTAAAGTGGATATCGGTTCTTCACCATTACCTTGTTGAGCTGACGGTAATCGATACACATACAAAGACTCCCATCCTTCTTCTTTACAAATAATACCGGAGAACCCCAAGGTAAAACGCTTATTCGAACAAATCCCTTGTCTAATGACTCTCTCAACTGAGTCTCTAACTCCTTCAACTCGGTTGGATTCATTCGATATAGTGGAATCAATATCGGATCGCTACCATGATGTACCTCTATCTCGAACTCAATCTCCCGCTTAGGCAGAAGTCCTGATAACTGCTCCGAAAACACGTCTGAAAACTCTTGAACCACTGATACATCTTCAACCCTCAATTCCAGTCCTTCGAACTCAGTCAAAACAAAAACCAAATACACCTTACATCCACGACGAAGCATCTTCTCTGCTCTAATTATTGACATGTAACTCCGTCCAACACTATCTCGCTCACCCTGATAACAGAACTTAGTCTGATCAAGCGGGCGAAAACATACTCTCTTGACCATCAATGGAAATCACGCAACCTTGGACCCTGGAATTGGTTAATAACTTACTGCCCAAAGGCGATGATACCTCTACTAACCGATCCAACTGACGCAACACCTGTTGGAAACTCTACCTGATAACATATCATATATGGGCAGCAAAAACAAGTATTAAACATGTAAAACACAGCCAAGGAATGTTTTCACATAAACAAAAATTAACAAAACTGAAAACATGCTTATTGAAAGAAACGTGTACAAAAGGTTACCTTTTATCGCTTTGTACAATTGCCTCCTTGTTTTCACCAAAAGTAACAAGTTAAAACTTTACGTTTTAAGCCCTTGAATGATCTTTAGAACCTGGAGAAAACAATAAATTATGGTGTGAAGATTTGTTGTTCGCAAACTCTCTCTACAGTTTCACACACGTAACCTATTAATTAGGTAGTGTGCTAGTACTTAGAACCTCTCAACAAAGGTAAGTGTTTCAGAACAACAATGGGGATGAACGAGACCCTTTCTTCTCCTTAAAATGCAGTAGATGATCAGTAGGCTTCACTCAAAGGAACTCTTCCTTATGTTCTAATCACAATGGTCGAAAATAGCAATCAAAACAAGCACTTCCTCTTTAGCGATATTGTTGAATTGCAAAGAAAGAAATGTGAGAGAGCTATTTCGATTTTCTTAGGTGTTTTTAGAAGAATGAAAACTGAATTGAATGAGAGAGTATGGCAAAACTTGTTCCAAGTGATGGATATCATGTCCAACACAATCTCCTCATTTTAAGGAAAATGGATCAAATTCAAAGACATTCTTTTGAATTTTATCCTTTTCTTTTACCATTCATTAAAACATTTTTAACACATGTTAAAAGCACATGTATGGCCAGATATTCACTCTGGTTTGGGCCTTAATGGGCTGGTCATTTAATCTAATTAAATGTCCACTCATTAAGCCCAGTCCGTAAACACTTTCGGGCACTTTCGTATGCGCAATTTTTACGTAATTTTCAATGAACCTTTATGAGAGATAAAATCCATTTAACCTAACTAGATTACTTTGTGTGCGACCCTATAGGTCCATCTAAAGTCAAATATGGGCCCGAAATAGGCTTTCGGCCCATAAGTCGTAAGTGGACTCTAGCAAGTCATCGTGACTACCCGAATTAGATGAATTTGCACCGTTAGTGAAATAATGACCTATTTAACAATCTTATGTGATCTTTTGCCTATTGATATCATGTCTAGCATGAGGCATGGAACATGTTACCCTCATTTTCAGCTAAGAAATTTCTTGGTCCTTTAGTAGACTGATTAGGTCAAATGTGTAATAACCACTATTACATCATCTGGGTGCGGTCGTACGCTACTCAGTCTCACTAACCAAGTGGCCGATGATATCTCTCTCAATTAAGAGAGTGGCAATCCCCTCACTTCACTCATAGATCCTCAAGTGCTTCGTGGTATACCCAACCTCACTTATACTTGGTACTCGGTTACGAGCCCGTTAGACGTACGTCAAAGCATACTAGGACTCACCTAGGTTCTATAGTGATTTCAAATCTGAGCAATCAACTATAAGAATGTAATGAGATTCACTTATGACTTATAACCATGTAGTGAACTCATTTAAGTGGATCTATCCATACACTGTTCTTAACAAGTACTATGTCCTTGATTGACATCCCATGTCCTATGATCAGTAAAACTCCACCATCTCTAAAGGAACATACTAGTCTTAGTTTATTATCGTTCCCACAATAATAATCTGCTAGGGATATTTTGAATAGTGTTTGTAAATGTTCAGGTTTTACTGCCAAGTCACCACACTTGCATCATGAACTCACAATTATTCAAGGATACTTTGTTAAATTATTTGCACAAGAAAATAAAAAAACAAATTATTGTTTTATATTATAAACTAACTGAAATACAATGTCTTGGGATTTGAGCATACACTAACAACACCAACCCCAAGCGCTCAACAAAAAGGTGGAGTGATAAATGAATACGATGCACTAATATCAAATAATACATATGCAAGAGTACCAGATATATAAAGCGTACTAGTAATTACAGCATTGGAGGTCTATGCCTCTTGACAAGTGAGATGATATACTCTGGCCTGCCCTCTTATAACAACAATACTCTGAACTGCCTGACCTCTGCCACTGCCTTGTCCAACCTGGTTGTGGCTCCTTGAGCCCCTACCGGCTCCCCTACCATCACCTGTACTGACTTTACCTGAACCTCCAACTACCAACTGTCTAACCTGACCACCGATAGTTAACTTCATAGGACACTCTGCTATCTTATACCCCAGTTGTCTGCAATAAAAAACAAATTCATACCCCAGGATGCCTCTTCCCACAGATAGCACAAGACAGAATCAAGATCCTCGAGCTTTGTCATCCACTTTGCCCAACTGGCTGCACCATACTTTGGCTTTGAGTGCTCTGACTGGGCCTTTACCATCCAAAAGAATGTCGGTGTCTCTACTCCAATTGGCCTCCCTGACCCCGGCCCTGTTGGCATCTTGAAGTACCCTCGGTCTTTGCCTTCTCCGACGCCAAACTCCCATAAGCCGCAATGAACCAAAACAGAAAATGAAAGAAAATCATGATATTTGCAATAGAAAAATGAAGGAAGAATGGCTTGATATTTACCTCAATCTTGATGAAGAATGAAGCACAGAAATGAAGAGAGACTAAAGAGATCGTGCTGGAGTGAGGAAATGAAGAAAAAAGAAAAGAAAAAGAGCTATATATGGGCGGTGAAATCATGACTGAAAGTCTGAAGAAAATTAGAGTGGTTGGCGAAGTATGGGCTGTTGATTTGAAAGGAAAAGACAAGAAACGACATCGTTTCTGGTTGAGAATTTATGCACAGTTGACACCGAATGACACATGCTCGACAAAGACGACCGAAGCAAGTCGACCAAACGGTGCGTCGTTCCCGCATTAAACCAGTGAACGGTAGCATTCATGATTTCCAGACGACATGTAGCTTAACTCACCCACATAGACGCACAGTCGTCCCTCTTCCTATCGTTCCGAATTTTCTTTCAATTTTTGATCAAATCCCACTTAATTAATCAACTCTAATCACTTCTAAAATCTCATTAATCACCCAATTAATATCTAAAATACAAATTTAACCTCTCGATCATCAAAATAAAAATTTAATAATAAACAATAATAATAATAATAATAATAATAATAAAATAAAATAAAAATTAACGGAATAATTATTCAGAATGAGCAGGATATTACAGTGTCGTATTGATCAATCCTTTTGATTCGATTACACGTGATACAACTATGATATATTTAATAAAAAATTTCGATTTTAAAATATGGATACAAAATATTTGTTAACCGTGTCAACACAATATGACAACATTAAACACAATTAATAAAAGAGTCACAACATAACATGTTAACCTATTTAACATGCCATTAATAGTTACACATTGAAATGCGATATGTACACATGTTTAAGTTAAATAGATTAATTGTGTCATCAACGTGTTGACACGTTTAGCACCTGAATTTGTTTAAGTTTGGTGTGTCATAAATATGTCAATACGTTTTATGTCACAAACCTTTTATACCAAACCCAAACCCTCACAAAAGAGTATCGTATTGTGTCGTATAATCACGTCGTGTCAAAAATTTTCAATTATAAAGACACCACTCGTTTTTTTTATCTTACAAGTAAGCTTTTTTGTTTTTGAATTTTCTTTTTCATTTTGCATTTTGTTGACCAACCTAATTCTCCACTCACTTTCAATGTAGAATGATCTCTCTTTGTC
Organism: Flueggea neowawraea; assembly: GCA_948243855.1. Lineage (NCBI taxonomy): Eukaryota > Viridiplantae > Streptophyta > Magnoliopsida > Malpighiales > Phyllanthaceae > Flueggea > Flueggea neowawraea. The sequence goes on along the minus strand of CAODLS010673330.1, from coordinate 6,964 downwards.
CTCCTCACTCCCAGTTTCTTCTCTGTCCTCGACCGTTACATAACTCCTTCCAAATTCTTCTTCTCACTGCATGAAGTTTATAAGAACCAATCCAATCGCCTCCTCCTTAAAGACCTCTCAAAAGCTTTGATTATGTTCACAGTAGTACTTTCAATTTTTCCACAAGAGTTATTTTTCTTTTTTTTTTTTATCTCATTGATTAAATTCCTGAATTAAAAAAAAAATCATTCTTCATATATTGATATGGATGATTGTGAAGATGAACTACTAGAAATATCAACTCCTTGCTTGAACTCAACGACAATTTGGATCCTCCTTCTTCTCCAGCCAGTTGCAATCATCATCCATTCGCAGTCATCTGTTCCGCCGCCGCTTCCTATCAAATTTCTTCACATTTCCACAATACACGACGGGTGGGACGCATGGGAATATGGAGCATGAAGATGCGGAGATGCAGTTGTGGGCTATGGCAGACATACAAGTAACGATGATGAAGAACAAGAATGAAAGTAAATAATTGATAAGGCACTTTTTTCCAGAATTAAATAACTAATAATGCACTTGTATCTAGCTTGCTTTGTAATAAACATTAGCACGCCACAACTGAGTTAAAATAATACTATTTGTATGTAAATTGAGTTGCTTTAGGTTCATGTTAATTTGGATACAAAATTGACTTCAAATGATAGGTTCTACAGATTGGTTTTGAATAAATTAATGGACAATAGTTTCATGACAAAAAATGTTAATTTATTTGGTATTATTTCATATTCATTTAGTATTGTTTTTGATATTTACATTTTTTTAATTTTTATTTTTATTTTGTATTCACTTGGCTTTTGTTACTCATGAATTTGTATTTTTTATTTTAACTATTTGGTTTTCAATCATTTTCCAATCAATATTCAATCAAATCCATGGAATGTTACTTTGGTATCCAAATAGTATTCAAACAGTAATGAATCACTTTCCAATCTTTACTATATATTTTGGGATGCACACGATATTCAAATGGTATTCAATTGATTTCGAATCAGTATTCAACCGGATCCATGTAATTTTATTTGGGTATCCAAATAGTATTTAATTTGTTTTCAACTAGTATTCGAGTTTTTTTATCCGAATCCTTGAAAATTAGAATTGTCTGAGGGGTATCAATCAATTTTCAAATTATATTCGATTGGTATTCAATCCATGTTTAACAAGTATTCAAAATAGTTTTAATTTGCTGAGTCAAGTTTGGTTTATATATGAAATCCTCCTAAATTACGATGGTTGACAAAAGTTGGAAAGATTTTAGTTACGTATGCAAACTAACTGTTACGCACGTAAAACTAGATTTGAATTAAAAAATGCAAACCTTCATTAAACATGTAAGCTATAAATTACTTATAGAAAACAAGGCAGGAGCAACGAAATTTTTTAAGTCCTCTGTGCACATGCAAATGAGGCATTCACATATGCAAAGTTAAACTTACACACAAACTGTCTTATGCACATACGCGAAGTTAAACATGCACTCAAAAGTTATAAAATTGGCAGCGGTTATTGGATGCAAAAATTCCAGGACATGTTCATCTTACTAACGCAAGATAGATGGTTACACACGTAAATGTAGCGTTGCGCACACACGTTTGGACTCCAAAAGTTATAGATCTAGCAATGGCTACTCGATGCAAAAATAGAAGACTTATGCACGCAAATATCTAGCTACTCACGCAAGTCAAGACTTGCGCGTGCAAAGGTGTCTATTATGCACATAAAGGTTGAGTTTGGAGAAACAAAAGCTACTGTACGACAAGAGACATAAATTGTGCATGCAAAGCCTAATGTTACACAAGCAAGTATTTCTTCATGCACGCAAAGCATAGTGTTACACAAGCAAGTATTTCTTTCTGCATGTAAGCATCAATGTTTGTGCACGCAAGTGTTTGGGGAAGTTTGGCGCAAAGTTTGTGCTAGTGATATGCTCTATCCCAATCACATGTACATTGTCATTGTTATTTAATAAATATGAGGCATTTCATTTTGGCATATATACATATGTTTATATGTTATTATATTATTTGGTAATGCAGTAACTTGATAAAAATATCTATGAATAGTTGTTTCTGTCTTATGTCATCAAGTACGTGACTTAATAGAAACCCTTAAGATAAAAGAATGTTATTCTAAATTGTCCATGGTCGTTCATTGTCATAGGAATGATAATGAGTCAATACTAGTATGCACTCTTAGAAATGGTCATGTTTTACTAGCCATGAACATGGGATGCCACTTAGAACATAAATACATGTTGGGAACATGATATTGGACTGACCCGCTATGCGAAAAACTACATGGAACATATCAATTGTACTTCTCATCGCAGTAATGATATTTGAGTCATTCGACCTAAATTCACAACGGATTCCTATGTGAGGAGCTTATGTTTTGATATATTTCAACGTCGTTCATAACATGATGATAATACAAGCTATAATTGGACATACGGTTAATCATGCGGAGGAAAGTGTGTGAGAGAGAAGGAATTTGTCTCACTCTTATTTGATTGAGATATCTCTTGGCCATTTGATAAGTATGAATGATGAAATGCATAGATGTGCTCGAATGAGATTGATAAGGGTTATCAATATCATTCATTTGGTTAGTCTACTTGGGTATCAAGAAATATTTGATTAACCTTTATAAAGATGACGTAATACATACTTTATACTGAATCGAGATATCGTGTGACAAAAGGACTAAATATCATATTGTGGATTAGGTTTTGTCGAGTCGAACTTGCTAAAGCTCGCTTATGACTTGTGGGCCTAAATGGTAATTTGGGCCTATTACCAATATTGAGTGAACCTATAGGGTCACATACTAGAACGAACTACCGTTTATAATGTATCTTGCTATTATCTTATGCAAACATTTTAAATACAACTATTTGGTTAGTTGTTTAAAAATATGTAATGAAATATTTTGTTTTAGAATGGTTTTAAAACAAATTAGAATTAATTTGACTTAGTCAACGTAAAGTGTTTGATTTGGTCAAACGAAAGAAAGAACTTCTTGGACTTAGTCAAATAGAGTAATTTGTTTGACATAGTCAACTAAGAGGGAGTTTGATTTGGTCAATATGTTAATTGGCATTTTAATTTATGAAATAAAAGGAGGCCAAACTTTATTTATTAATAAGTAATAAATATTGAAGTAGTATATCCTTGTTGAACTAGGGTAACCGAATTCTTGTTAAACTATAATCGGATCTCCTAGTAAGACTAGGACTAGAGTTTATTGAGGTCTATAAGTAGGCTTATATGAAACCCTAGCCGTCTTTTTTTATGATTTTATTGACATCCATATTACAAAAGCAAGAGGAAAAAAATAGCAAGGCATATTTTTGAAAGTAAAAAATTCGGTGCTAACACACCAGCATCTTCGCAGTTGGTTCAAGTGGATACCGATAGAGGACATTTGCATCCTGCAGTGTCTAAGACTTGAACCCAACAACATCTTATTGTTCTGATTTTGAAACATTGAGGTAAACACACATCCCTAATCAGTTTTATCGATTTGCTTGAATCCTTAGCGGTATTCATTGACAAAAAAAAATTATTTTTGCTGCGTGTATGGTGTCAGATTCCAACAGTTTGTTGACTTTTAGAGTCAAAGGAAAATTTGAAGCTTTGCGCATGCAAATGGTGAAGCCTTATGCATGTAAGCTAGAAAGGGACAAATGACATATTAGGATTTCTAACACATTCCACTTGAATATCTGTGTGTCAAGAAATATTCAAATGTGGAGTAGTAACCTTGAGAAAGCTTGCACTTAGAAAGGAAGTCTTACTCTCACAAATTTGGATCTTGAAAAGTGCATAGCCTCTAGGACAGAAAAAACGGCTATGTTGCTCACGCCAAGGTAGAGCTTATGAATGCAAAGGAAATGAAAATTTCAGGTTATACATAAATGCTAGGTACAAAAAAGAGGATTTGATTGCAAGCTTGTGCATGCAAGCATGTTGCTTTGTGCAGGCAAAGAAACTACTTCATGTACTTTCAATCAAGGTATTTTTGTCTCACAACAGCTATTTTGAGCCCCATAACAACTCTATTTCCAAGAGAGACAATATATACTCCCTAGGGATATCAGAGAAGACTAACAAGCTCACTCTAACAACTTGCATCATCATTTGGCTCACCTTTTCTCTTAAATTACTCATTTACTCCTTTCACATGCCTTATGCTTTCTTACTTAAAAACTTTTACGTTAGTGTGTGCTTTAGTTAGGCATTAAATTTCCATTGAGATCACATTGCATTAGCATTTATTTTCTTGAGACATTGTGAAGTTTTCCTTGTTTGTTCCTTATAATAAAAAGAAGAGTTGTAAGGGTTCCTTGCACCTAAGGATAAAGCAAATAACCAGAGATATTCCTCCACTAAAAAGAGAGGTGATTAGTGGATTCTAAAATTTAGAACTGAGTTTGAGAACTGGACGTTGGTTAATGTCATCACCTGGGAGGTTATGGCTGGCGTACGAGTCAAACTAAACTATTGGCCTAACTCATACTGCACAAGCCTTTGATATTTAGAACTAACTATTATGATTTTTGATTTTATATGTTAGTTTTGGTACTCTAGTCCAATCATATATGTGCATTGTCATTTGATTTATCATTTAATAAAGAGGCATTTGATTTCATATCTATGAAATATGTTTTATGTTGATAAAATATCCATGAATAGTTCATTTTTTTTTATGTCATCAAATACGTGACTTGATAGTAAAACCCTAATGTTAAAAGAATATTATTCTAAATGTTCCTAATCGATTATTACCATGCGAATAATAATAAATTAAGATTAGTATGTTGCTAAGTGGATAATCACGTTTTACTGATTATGGATGTCAAGATATCACTTAGAACATATATATGTGTTAGGGAACACATATTGGACTGACCCGCTATGAAAGTACTTCATGGATTAATGTCACAAATAACTTTCATGCAGTGTTGATTTTGAGTCATCAGACTGAAACTCACTATCGAATCCTACATGATGAATCACATATTTTAACTTAGTCAAACGTTATATGTAACAGGGTAATTATAAATGCTATGATTAGATATGTCATAAATCATGTAGAGGAGTGATAGCATGTGTGATGAATTTGTTCTTCTTATGAAGAGTGATATTTTTAGGCCACTTGTTGAGTAGGATTGATGGAATGTATGCATACTCAAATGAATTGATAAAAGGGTTTATCAATATCATTTGTTATATCAATCTACTTGAGATCAAGAAATGTATTAAGCATATAAGGTTGACATGTGACCATACCTTATGCTTAATATAGATATCGTGAGACAAAATGACTAAATATCAAATTGTGAAAGGTAAAACTCAGATCTTCGACATCCACTCGATTTTGAGTTACCATAATGTATTACTAGATATCGCTTATAGACTTTGAGCCCAAGGTTTGGGACAAGGCTCATTGCCATCTTCGAGTGGGCCTATTGGGTACACATAAGAAGGAATTGAATTGGTTCACAAATATTCTCTCACATTGTAATTAAATTATTGAGATGATTAATTTAATTAATCATTAATAATTTAAGATTTTATGATTTATATCATAAATATAATATAAGATATTATTTATTACTGTAATGATTCTTTAATATAAATTATTTATTATTAAGTTAAATATGTTTGGGCTTATTCTTATGTGTGACATAATAATTCAGCCCACATGTATTAATAATGGAGTGATTTGTTTAATGATAATGTATCATATAATTAAAAGCCCAATAACATTAATAAATCCTAGGTAAAATTCGGCACATACTCCTATTTTTTAGGAAAAATTCCGCACACTCTTATTTTTTAGGAAAACTTCTGTATACTCATATTTTGTAGGAGTCCTTGTTCTTATGTGATAAAGAATTCTTATACTTGTAGGAAAAGTAGAATGAAACCTAGTACACTTAAATTAGGGTTTCAACACACCTCTATATATATGTATAAAGGTGTGGCCGAAGTTTTCAAGGGATTATTAGGGCTGGCCGAATTTTCCACTCATAAAAGAGAGAAAATTTGTGAGACTAGAATAGTGATTCTTAGTGCTAGTACACGTCACTGATTCAAGCAAGTTCGTTCATATGGATACTTCTAAACACGTTCGCGCAAAGGCAATGTGAAAGAAATGAGATTTGGATTTTGAATTCTAAAAGATACTCCAACATTGCCATTCGTTTGAACCAAAAAAACGATTTTAAGGTAAATATTGCTAAACCTAATCGTGTATGTTGATGTGCATGGATCCTTGGTGGAATTCTAGTTTTTAAAGGTTAAAGTTGTAATATCCCGTTCGTTTTGACCGGAATGTGATGGTATTCCGTCAAGACTTCAGGGAAATTCGAGGCTTTAAGGTGTTAAACTTCGATCGAGAATGTTTGGAGGTGGTTTATGTGTGCAAAGCACATAGCAGGTCATCTGTGTGCGTTGGAGACATTCTACACGCATAGATTAAGGTCAGGGTGTCGTCTACGTGCGTAAGTGATTGTGCTACGTGCGTAAATGGATGTCTAATCCAGACCGTGAGTGTGCCTGGGCATGTCTGTGTGTATTAGAGACGTCCGCGCACGTTGGATGTGATTTGGACTTGGAACCGTGGTGAGCATGGTGATCTACGTGCATAGCACTAGGTGGTGTGCACGTTGATCGTTGATCCGTGAGGGAAAGGTTGTCAGATCTGTCGTCTATGCACACAGAAGCTTCGTCTATGCATGTAGTACGTGATCAACGTGCGTAGAGGAAGGTTCAACGCATGTAGATGGGCCTTTTCTGCGGTCATTAAATGAAATGCCACATTTCAGTCTTGGGGTTCTATAAATACACCCACCTACAACTCTCTTTTGTCATAACTCATCTCAATCACCGAAATTACTCTCTCAACTACTCCTCTG
>CAODLS010673221.1:0-10242 GCA_948243855.1 Flueggea neowawraea | reverse complement strand
ATACCTCTAATAGTTTGTCTAACTGACACAATACCAATCTCGCATGCTTAACAAAAATAGGTTCAATGAATGAATGCGATGCACCCGTATCAAATAATACATAAGCAGAAGTAATAGAGATAGATTGTGTACCAGTCACCGCTGCGTTGGAGGTCTGCGCCTCCTGGTGAGTCAAATAGTAGACACGAAACTGCCCACTTGTAGCATAATTGCCCTAATCGGCCTGCCCACGGCCACTACCCTGAATGATCTGGCTACGGCTCCCAGAACCTGTCGCGCCTTTACTTGCACCTCTGTCGGTTCTGGTGCTAGTATCACCTGTACCCCCGACCACGGACTGCACCTTCTGTAAGCCTATGCCATGCTTTCCAGGATACTTAACCACCTTATGAACCATCTGTCTACAATGAAAACAGAGGCATATTGCTATACTGCAAACCCCCAAGTGTCTCTTCCTGCAAGTCTCGTAAGGAGAATACTGGCTACTGAGCCCTGACTTGTTGTACGCCCAGCTGGCTATGCTACACTAACACTCTAGGAACCCTGTCCATGTCTCTGACCTTCAGAGGAATGTATGCGCCTCTACTGAGACTGGATACTCTGTCCTCGACCCTGTTGGCCCCTATATGTGCCATCAATCTTTGCCTTCTTGGGCTCCCTAAGATGCCTCTCGTCCTGATACTCCATCCTTCTTGCAGCCTCAGAAATTTGCGATATGGTAGTCAAACCCAGAGTCGCCAAAACTCTTTTGATATTGGGAAATAACCCATTCAAGAACTTCCTCGCCAGGGCCTCCTCACCACGACCCTTTGGCGGTGCATACCTGCTCAATTCCCTAAACTGGTCCTCATAGTCGGTCACCGACATACTCGGTTCCTAGTGGAACTCATTGAACTGGTCTGCCTTCTTATCCCTTACACTACGGGGAAGGACAAACAGCGTGAACTCCCTCTTGAACTCGTCCCATGTAGTGATCCTATACAACCCCTTGTCTCGCCGCCATTTGGCAGCTCGACCATCCAACAAGAAAGTGGCAAATCTGATCCTTGTCACCTCATCTGTGAGGTCCATCGCTCAAAGCATCACTCCACAACGAAAGTGAAACCATCTGGATCATCCCTTATCTTACCCTCAAATATGGGAGGAGTGAGCTTTAGAAATCTAGAAAGACGAGACTCAACGTCTGTGCTAGCTACTGTAAGAGCACCAACAGGTGCAAAAGTGACAATTTCCTCTGGCTGTAGCGAAGGAATTAGTGGTGCTGCAACTGGCTGATCCGACATTGATGTAATTGGCAAGGCTGGCTGATATCCAGCTGCCTGACCTAATTGAACCCTCTTAACATCTCCATCTAAGCTGTCAAAAGTTGTTGAAGTTGAAGCTGTGGTTATTGCTAAGGTGTTGGAACTATAATCTCTTGCGCACTGCACGCATCGTACTGATTGACCACAGACTGAGCAACATTTTTGATGGGCACACTTCTAGGTCTCCCACGACGTCGATCCATATCTACATATCAAACAAATCTCATGTGCAATGTCAAGATGCAAGAGATTGCCATAGTACCAAATCAAATATTAAAAGGTATACAGAAGCACTGACTCGATCAAAGATACCTATGCTCCATACATACCCCAAACTTACAAAACCTAGGCCTCTGATACCATCTTTGTCATGATCTGTTTTTGAACCATGACTGGCGTACGAGACGAACCGTCTAAGGGAGCCCAACCCATCTCATAGAAGCCTCAAATATTCAGAGATACTACCCATTTAAACATTTTAAAACATTTATTTAAAACATATAATAAAACGGGTTTATCATATATCAAAATATATGTATATAAAACATATGTAAATATAAGTATACAAATAAATGTATAAATACTGAAAAAAATCAAGGCAACTCAATAACCCGATAGCATCTCGATGCCGAGATCTATCAAAACAAATGAAGCCCAAGCAAAAGGGCGTCACTAACCAAAGAACGCCTCATTGGTATCCCAGATGTGGTGTAGTTACCAAAACCAAAAATCTATCAACTGGGAGAACAAAGATCAAAAGTAGACAAAAAGCAAAAATGGGGTCAGAACCCAGTGAGGAATAGTACTCCAGATTGCGTCATACGTGTCTCACAAAGACTGATTTGAAAATGGTTCGAAAATACCGCATACAATTATAACAAAATATACATACATATACACGCTACATAGGTAGTAGTGTCTCAAAATCATTTTGAAAATTATTTCATACATAGCTTACATCACGCAGGAAAAATATCGTAGTTTAATTTGAATTTCAGGCACCACTGGTGGACGACTGATCCTGCTGGCACGGACATAAAGCTTAAACAAATATCAGATACAAATCATATTAGAATCAAAGCAAAGTATGATGATGGTACTGTGGCGGTACGAAATGCGTGCACATGCATATACAAATTCAAATACTCAAACGACGCCAAAAATCCCATTACGGTCGAAGATCTCATGCCCTCGAACCAAAAATCAGAATCTAAGTAAAATTATGATTTGGTCCCTAAACTTTTGTAAAATTATATTTTAGTCATTGGGTCCTCGTAAAATTATGAAATAGTCCTCAGAAGTTTCAACAATTACAAACTAGTCCTCCAATTAGTCAAAATCCTCAAATGAGTCCTCAAACTCTCACAAATTACAAAACAGTCCCTACACTCTCAAATATCACTTATGTTCCCTCAAGAACCCAAATTGACCAAAATTTCAATTTTGGTCCTTACGGCATAAAATTACACCAAAAACACCCTGCTCTCGATTTTACGGATAGAAATAGTTTCTAATCACACACACTAGCTCAAATAATCCTCCTAAACACAAATCAAGCCTCAGATTCATTAAAACAACAACCAAATCATCAAAATCATCCCTAACCAAAACCACACAAAAACAACTCCAAATCTTATGATTTAAGGCTTGATTCTTCTTAATCTAAGTCCTATTCAACTTATTCTAGGATCTTCTAATAACCATTAACTCAGAATCATGCAAAAATCTGAACCTTAGATGAATTCGTTCAAAAACATATTTCAAGAATCAAAGTATGAAAATGATGTTTAATATATGAAATAAACGTAATCTTACCTTAAAAATTGGTTAGGAGTGATGGGCGAACACCGTTGTGAAGCCTTAGATGAGTTGAGAGAGTTTTGAGTGAGAGAGAAGTGTGTTAAATGAAAAATGTCAGGTTGTTGAACGCTTTGAAGGATGTCTGAACCCACCTCACGTATGTGAATACACATCTCACGTACGTTACCAAGTATCACACGTACATCAGATTGGTCAAAATTGCATTCAGAGGCATCAGAACCTGACCTCACGTACGCCACATGAAGTCTCACGTATGTGAATCGTGGAAAGACCCAATACACATAAGCGAAACAATGAAAAAATGTGTCTTGGAGGAAACAGAGCTCACGTATGTAAGGCACAGCTTACGTACGTGAGACACCACTTACGTACGTAAGAATAGGTGTTATGTACGTAACATTTCATCTCGCGTACGTAAGACATAATGACACATACGTAAGTCACCTTTTCCCCATTCTTTGGGTTTCTCTTCGCTTTCAGACACGAGTCGAATCTTCCCTGAGGCTTGGAAACTCAAAACCTCACGAGAATGACATCATTACACATCCTCAACACTCAACCAACACCTCAATCATCTCAAACATCAATCATAATTGGATCAGAAAGCTATCGGAATCCAAATCGAAACAAGCGGGGTATTACAGAAAATAACACTCAAAAGATCTCACTTTAAATAAATAACTAAAATGAGAAAATGGGCTAAACTCATTGTGTTGGGTCCTTCTACTTCTTTAAGACAATTGCAAAAACACATAATGATTTTTAATTGATGGCAAAATTACAAAGATGACAATTGAGACCAAAGAACAAAGAATAAAGCTAAAGAGGTTAAGGGGGTTGAGAGAGTTTTCAAGAACTAGGAGGATAAAACCTATAGGCGTGAAATGAAATGTAATGTTATTTAAAAAAGACCTCTCCCGATTGTCATATTGATAAGTTTTTATAGTGGCTTTTAAGTTAATCTCCTGCCAATTCTTCCTAAAATCATGTCTTGATGTTTTCCCATTAACTATGTGATATCCCCTGATGGTTGATCCCCATCAATTAAGCTTCCTGGAATTGAGCAGTCAACTCCCTTGCAATCAACTCGCTAGCACCATTATGATTTTCTTTCCTATGGTGGTTTCATTCCTTTTATGGATTCTGACTTTGCAATAATTTATCTCCTTCTGTGATTAACTCTTCTGACATCTTAGTGTTCCATTCATTAGCTGTAACTTCTTTTGGAGAATTATTTTTTTCTTACTTGCCGTAGCCCTTAGAGAGTCAAACCCCCTAAGGCTGCTCCCTTGGACTATAAGTGTCTTGGACAAGCAACTCCTTTGGACAACTGCAACCTTCTGGACATAGGACTAATTCCTGTGGGTTTTACAAATTCGACCTAGTCCATTTGAGACTTGTGCCCGAATTTCACTGTAAACAATATTAAAAATTTCATTGGAGATACATTTCAATATCATTTGGCATGCATAGGATCAATGGCGGAGGGATGTAGGGTTGGCCAGGGTTGGCAGAGGTCTGAAGGACCCCTATCGCGAGTTACAGTGTGATGATAGGTAGTAGTACATTCATGTGACCCTCCACAAGTATGCAAGACATATACTTCAGAATCCCCAACCGGTTTATCAAGTCTAACCCATTCAAATCTCATGAACTATTCATGAAAAACTTTGAACATCTTTGGTGTGTATACTTTTGATGCATGCTTACTGAGCGGATCTAAATACTTCATGCTTAACAATTCATTTTCCATTTGAAATCAGACTCCAATTTATTATTCCTCAAAAAGTCAACAACCCTATGAAATTTCTTGAAAAATCGCCCCAAATCCATATTGGACTTAAGGTAGGATAACAACTTTGAATTAAAACTTTCACTCATTTGAGTTGTTTTCTTTCCTACACAAAAGCTATCTTTGACAAATGTTGGTGCCCACATATGTCTTTTACTATATATCCTCTGTAACCATTCGTTCTCTTCAAGATGATAATCATCAATCATCTTCAACCAAATACTATTAAAGTTTAAAATATCACTAGACGATAAAAGATGAGACCAATTTAACTTGAAATTATTGTTGCCAAATAAAGGGCCAAGATTCTTCATTGCATTTTGATTTATGTGCCATGCACATAAATAATGTTTTGTGTCCATAAGTACATTAGGAATTGCTGCAAGTATGGAGGCGTCTTGATCTGTAAATAATTATTTTGGATACTTTTCGTTCATGCACTGGAAAAATGATTGAAATACCCACTCAAATGAAGCTATTGTCTCGCTATATAACAAACATGTTCTAAAAACTATTTGCTCTCAATGATGATTTACACCAACAAAAACCCCTAAAGGCATATTTTCCTTATTTGTTCTACAAGTGGTATCAAAAGATACAAAATCTCCAAATGCCAAATAATCATTTTGCATAACATGATCAAACCAGAAAATGTTCTCCATCATCCTAAATTCATCCAATTGGATTTTAAAAAAATATTTTGAGTCACTATCTTCACCTCCAAAGTAATTCAAAATTTCTTGTAATGCGTCAACACCGAGAGATTCACTCCTTCGACGTTGCATGTAATTCTTTAAATGTTTATGAGTAAATGTTAAATTCTTCTTACCTCCAACTTGAATAGACATAAACTCATGGGCTAATCTAGGTTGAATACATGCGCCGTCCACATCATCGCATAGTAATTGATGAAACTCATCAATTCGCCTTTGTGATTTAAGCAAACACACTTTTGATGGTGTTATAAAAGGATGAACATGATGTGTATTCCTATTCCAAGCCCACCATTTTCCATTTAGTTGTAGTTGAATAGAAGATATAGCTTCGCATCCACATCTAGTATGTGCCCATTCTCTTTTCAAATCTTTATTTGTTTCTTTCTTATGCCCTTCTTTGCTACATACCCAGTTTCTAATCTTCCACTCCTTTGTGCCCCTGATATACGTACTACCTTGTGTACGAATGCTAAATCCAACTATTCTTGTATACTCATCATACCACTCCTTTGCAAGTTCCAAACTTAACCACTCTAAATACCAAATACTAAAAAATTCTTCATTGTCCGTTCTAACTAATTCATCTAAATTTTATGAAAAAAATAAAATAAGTAATTTATTAAAAAGATTAGAATAAATACAACGTAGATAACATATCGATTTCAAACCTTCTAAGCTGTGAGTAGATTGAAATTTCCATAACTTTTTATTTGGATTTTCCTCCATGAGTCCGCTCATGTTATCTAAAAATAAAAAAAAAAACATAATAATCCTTTTATCAATAATAAAAAAGTCCAAAATTCTAAAAATTAACAAGAATGAAATTGAAATTTGATTGATGCCATAATTAATATAATCTCCATAATTTAGGTTTGGATTTTTGTAATTTGATAATAAAAACAAGAAAAAATCTAATAGTTCAGATTAAAAAATTTGTTTAGCAAACTTTAAAATTAGGCATACCAAAATTTATACATAAAAAGGTCCATTTTAAAAAATGTTGAGTGTGACGAATTTTGCCATCAATGTATGATCAAATTTGGTAGACGGAAGAATACAGTGATCATTATTATGAAAATAAATACTATTTTTGTCTTTACTAACTTTTTATTCACAAACGGAAGCTTTGAAATAAAAAATTATTGAACAAAGAGAAGTGGACTTTGTATTTGGTGAGAAGTAAAGAATTGAAAACATGTAAAGAAGGCAAGGAAGTAGTCAGACTAAAAAAATAGGTAAAAATTTGAAACATACCTCCAAAGCCAAAGGTTTCCGAACCAGCAGTGTGCGTCAGAGAAGCTACAGTGTAGAAGATTATGAGATTATTTTTTTTTTAGAATGAGAAGAACCGAATGTTGAAGAGTTATTTGGCTTCTAGATTTGTGAAAAACAGCTCAGTTGTGAGCCAAATAACTTAATTGTTGGCTTAGAGAATTCATAATGTGGTGGTAAGATCTCGACCGTCAGATCGAATTTAAAAAATAAAGACAAATATAGACCATTAAAAGCATGAAAAAGATATTAGAGTCACTAGTGCCTATCCCTTCAGCCCTTGGGGTTGGGGTTTCGTCCCAAGCCATCACAAGTTTTTGTCCATTTACCAGTAGCACCGATTCTACCTTCTTCGACTTTTGATGCCGCCATTCCGTATGATTTCCATCTATTCATTACCAAGTATTCGATAAATTCATCTAAATTTTATGCATTGGAGTGTTTATTTTTTTTCAATATAATTTTGGCAGATAGCAAAAATTATAGAAGGAATTTTGGCAGATAAAAAAATTGAATTAATAAATCGAGTAAATTATAGAGCAAAAATTAGTGAAATAATTCATAAATTACAAAATAATAATCCCTGTTAAATGTAGAAGGTGTAACACATAAGCGATAGCATTATATTGTCCAGTTTGACCTTAAATGTTTTACGTTGAAACAGGTAATTCAATATTTCTAGCACTTGCATGAATAAAGCATAATATTTTCTTTTAAAAGATATGAAATAAAAACTTTAACAAACAATAATGGATTTTTGCGAAAGACTATACATTGACTTGGATCCAAGACTTGACTCAAACACTTCCTACAATACAATTCACATTGACATATTCTTTTTTTCGACAAAAAAGAGACCAAATTTGTTTAGCAGTCGAACTTTTTCCACTTCACAGTCTTCGCATCCACACCACCTCTCTTCCTCTAATCCAAACCATAACCCCTTAAAAGAAGATCCAGCAATTTATTTGTTTCAACCAAAACTAGCATCTAACTATGAATATCCCTTCATTTCTGAAGCCTACTTTTTTCATAATTGTCCTCCTCCACCAAATCTTTACATCCATTTCTGAATCTCCTTATAACCCAATTGACAATATCCTTCTAAACTGTGGTTCCTCCAGTGGTGGAGCTGCGAATGATGGCCGTCAATGGAGTGGAGAAAATGATCATAACAGTTCTGCTATCATTGACCCATCTAGTAAAACATCAGTTACTGATACTGCCCTTCACCAAGGGCAAACTGTCCAACGTGTTCCTTACATGACTGCTCGCATCTCTCGATCACCCTTCACATACACCTTCTCAGTCACCCCTGGCCAGAAGTTCATTAAGCTTCACTTTTATCCGACAAATTACAGCGAGTTTAGCAAGTACAAGGACTTTTTTGATGTCAAGGTTGGGACTTACACTCTACTCCGCAACTTCAGTGCTTCATTTTATGCGGATGCGTGGTCCACCGATACATTTTCCAGAGAATATTGCGTCAATGTGGAAGAGAATCAACGAAACTTGAACTTGTCATTTGCTCCATTTTTTGGTGATTCGAATGATACTTACGTTTTCATTAATGGGATTGAGATTGTTTCCATGCCGACAAATCTTTACTACGCCCCGTCGGGCGGGGCCGGTCATGTTCAAAATGACATAGCGCTTGAGAATATTTGTAGATTGAATGTTGGAGGATTAACCATATCACCAGTATCTGACACAGGAATGTTCAGATCATGGAATGATGATACTAATTATTTTTATCCACCTGTTGGGGTTGTGCCTCGTGAAGCAAGTACTACTCTCAATCATTCAAAAGTACCAACCTACTCGGCACCGGATGATGTCTACCGGTCCGGACGGTCACTGGGAAGGAACAGAGCTCAAAACATGTTGAACAATTTGACATGGACGATACCGGTTGATCATGGATTTGAGTATTTGGTAAGGCTCCACTTCTGTGAATTCGTTGAATTCGTCACAAATATCAATGACAGGCGATTCATGATCTTCATTGATAATCGAATTGTTGATCGGGGTTTTGACATTATTGAATCAAGTGGTGGTGTATATATTCCAATTTATAAAGACTATACAGTGAAGGTTGGGAACAGAGGAATGGCAGGGGATTATTACATGGACATCACTCTCCACCCAAACTCGTCCAGTGTTCAGAAGGATGCTTTGTTGAATGGTATCGAAGTTTTTAAATTGACTGATTCTGATGGAAGCCTTGCCGCGGCCAATCCTCCTCCTCCTCCAAAGTCGCCATTACCACCACCACCACCACCTCCACAACCCACAAATGTGAAGAAAAAATTGATCATAGCAGTTTGCTGGAGCATACTGGGTTTGTTACTAGTACTTCTAGTATCTTTTTTCCTCCTTGTTTTGCGAGTGCAAAAGAGGAAGAAGTTTGATTCTTATCATCAATCATTAGCTTATTGCTTGTGTTTGCGAAAAGGGGATACACTATCATCAACTAGAGATTCTCTGTTGCCTGATAAGTTATGTCGCTACTTTTCGCTTGACGAAATTAGATCTGCAACTAACAACTTTGACAAGAAGTTGTTCATTGGCATTGGTGGCTTCGGCAATGTTTACAGAGGTGCTATTGACAAAGGGACCACACCTGTAGCAATCAAGCGGTTGAATTCCATGTCGAAACAAGGTGCTCGGGAATTCAACACAGAGATTGAAATGTTATCTCAACTTCGCCATGGTCATCTCGTCTCCTTGATTGGATACTGCAACGAAGAAGAGGAAAAGATTCTTGTGTACGAATATATGGTGAATGGTACTCTACAAGAGCATCTTTACGGAGCAGATAAAGATCTGCTGGCATGGAAGAGAAGGCTTGAGATTTGCATTGGCGCAGCAAGTGGATTAAACTACCTTCATACTGGTATTACACATCCTATTATCCACCGCGATGTGAAAACAACAAACATTTTGTTAGATGAAAAATATGTCGCCAAAGTTTCGGATTTTGGATTGTCCAAAACAGGTTTGAGCGACTCTGCAGTTAGTACCGCAGTGAAGGGCACATTTGGCTATTTGGATCCTGAATATGCAAGGTGCAGTCAGCTGACAGAGAAGTCCGATGTGTACTCATTTGGCGTAGTGTTGTTCGAAGTGTTATGTGCACGAAAGGTACTCAACCAGAAACTGGACGAAGAACAGAGAAATCTAGCATTGTGGGCATGTAAATGCATCGAAAATGGAACCATTCACCAAATAATTGATCCTTACATAATGGGGAAGATAGCACAGGAATGTTTCAACAAGTTCGTCGAGGTTGCAGAGAGTTGTGTGCGGCAACAAGGATCAGAACGACCAACAATGC